>APFE031326564.1:144319-170973 GCA_000404065.3 Pinus taeda | reverse complement strand
TTCCATCATTCCGAGATTCTATCTTTCATTCTCTTAGGAGAATGGTGTTCTAAGACTTAGGAGTCACTGGCAGTAGTACGTTGATTGAGGGCTCGGGGGTGGCCAGTTGTAGCAAATTCTTGCGCAATTGAGCCTACGGTTGGGTGGAGAGTCGTCCCCAAAACCTGGTTGCGGTCAGCCTATTTCTACCACAGGTAAGCACAGGTAAGCACTATTCGTAGTTTGAATTTAGTTAATTAATTACATGTTTATTGGTTAGGTAAGTGCCACCATGATTTAAATTTAATGTTAATAAGTTAATTAGATATTTATTTTGAGCTGTTACATAGGGATGGGAATTTTCGGCTCTAAGAGGGTAATCTGAAACTGTTCTTTCTCAGTATCCAGTGCAGAAAGAAGTCTGTGCTAAGAAGCTGAAGTCTGCTTCCAAAATTCAGAATATGTGGTGGCCTTTAGCTTCATTTTTGCTTTTTGATTTCCCTGTATCTAGCTAAGATACTTGGTTCTGTTGCACTGTGAGTTAGCTCTCATGTCTTAGCTGTTTCTAATGGATCTTGAGAAACTGAGGATATTGGAGAACTTGAGAAAATCTCCTCAATCCTTGGAAAAGTTGCAGCATAGGGACCTGTTAGAACCAATGTAGTCTGTTCCTGCGAAGTTTCTTCCTAAAATTGTTCCTCAAGGGGGTTATTTTTCTTCTTCTTCTTGTACATTATAAAATCTGTTTCTTGAATTTCTGAAACTAAAGGGGAAACACTTTCCCTTTTCCTCTTAGCATGTTTCTCCTGTGGAATTGGAGTTTGTGATGTTGTTGGAATGAAGACCCGCCCCTTTGCTTCCTACAATGTATTCTCCTGCCACTCTTCTTGATTCATTTGCTGTTCAATTTTTGGTCTGGGAGTGTGTGCATAAGGAGTAGTTTCTATTTTACCCTTAATTTAGAAATAATCCCCAAGGGATCATAAGACCAGATAAAACTTAATTTGAACTTCATTTGTTTGAAAAGAATATCTCCTTCCTTCGCTGCTGCTCTGGTATTGCAAATGAATGGCCCAATCTGTGCTTTTAACTTGAATTGAGACTTCTTTTTAGCTGACACAAAGTGCAACTCATCCATGTTCATCATCTGCTTGATATACTCTAATGCAAAAATTCTGATTGGCACAAACTTAGGTAGTTTATATGGAGGAAACTCACCTCCATATACTCTGATCTCTGTGTAGTTTTGATACAGGTACCAATCTCTAGTTTTTTCCTGCTCATTGAGGTGAAGAATTCTTTTGATTTCTGGTGAAATCCTAGGAACAACATCATTACTGAGCAAGCATGTAACCATATATAGAAATTGATTTGTATAATCCCTGAAGGAAAATTCATTGGTGTCCTTCCTTACTAAGGAAGTCCAATGAATTACAGACTGAGGATTACCATGTTCATCTAACTTCTGTAATGGAAGCTGAAATTTTTCTGCTTGATGAAACAAGAACAAGTATACAAGCATTGATTGGTATTTAAGAGCTCCTTTAGTAAAAAACTTCAAGAATTGATCATGGATAGCTGATGATAGAAATTCACTGTAATTGAAGATAATTGATGGTTTTTCACCTACTGAAAACACTGATAGAAATCCTAGAAGAATTTCATCAACCCACGGATAACATAATAGACAAGAAACCATTGAGACACCCTGCCTAGTCATCTCTGGAAACATTGAGGAAGGGTATGCAGGATTTGTTCTTGGTAATTCTGCATTTTCAGGTAAAAATATCTCGAAAATCTTAGCTCTTTGAGGGAAAGTGAGTTTTTTTTATAGATTTCCATGAGGGAATCTACAAAAAAAGGATGCAAAGGGGCTGAAGATTTAACTTGAAGCATTTGGCATATAGACTCAAGGGATACTGTGACTAGAATATCGTTGTTTTGATCAATAATGACTCTTTGACTTGGACTAAAATGACACCAGGCTACAAATTCTGGAAAGGAATGAATCTGAGGGAAGATGAATTGAGATTGGAAGGAGTCCCATATGCTCAATTCATCGCCAGCATCAGAGAATTTTTGTTTGGCCCAATTGTGTAGTTCAAACTACATAGAGGTCGAACTCACATTGGGTCTCAGAAATTTTGTACTCCTGGTCAACTAAGGGTAATTTGTCTAAGTCTACAATAGGGGGCAACATTGGGTTTTCTTCAAGTAGTTTAGACTTTCCTTTAGAATAAGACATGTCCAAAGTCCAAGAAGAAAGACATGTCCAAAGTGCAATGTTTTGGATGCAACGAATTTGGACACTTCAAGAGGGACTGTCCAAACAAGCAGAACAATAAGAGAAAGGAAAGGAGTGAAGCTTATGTAGCCAAAACTATGGGAGAACCTGAGAAGAAGGAAGAAGTGAAGGATATTTACTACTAAAGAAGGTTCACTGACTGTTAGGTTCTTTACGAAGACTAATCTTTCTTTTAGGATAGTATGTTTTGCATAGCATCATAGAAACAAGCATATGATAATAACATGTCTAGAATTTACATGGTTAATTTGCTTTGTAAGGATCATCTAGATAGATGGATAGATAGACCATTTTGCATATTGATCATCCAAGCATCATCTAACACTATGTTAGAAGAAGTCATCTTTCTTAGGTGGATCATCATGATCTTGAAAGAACCATAACTATGAAAGGTTCCTGGAAGAAGCGCTTTGACAAAGATTAGTAGACATTCCATGTAATGTGGAATCAATACTGGTAAAGGGATGAAAGAATGCAATGGGTCATGATGTAGGCTCTTTGTGAGATATATAAATTGCTAGATGATTGGATAAAAGTAGGAATGCATGATGGATATAAAAACTTTGGATAAGGTTCTTATGTGTAGAATCTTGTGGAAAGAAAGTTGGTCATAAAATATGCTTAAGTATATGGATATATAAGCTTGAAAAATATTTGAGTTATGTAAGGATGTATAAAGAATTTAGGACTTTCTCTAGAATATATATAATTATGATTGACATCCAGTATAATCTTTGGAGAAAATGTAGTAACTTGGTAACGAGTTTGATCCTTGGGCACTCTGATGCATGAAGGAAGTTTTCAAGTGGAGATGGACCATGAAGATGTTGATAGAATGGGAAGGTCACCATGGTGAGGTAAGTCTATTTTGTTTATGATTTGGTTATCTGGTCAACATATTATTTTGTTTACCTAGAAGTATGTTGCATGAATACATAATGACAATTGAGGTAATTTCTATTGTATTGATGGAATGTATGAAGAATATTGAGGAAGCTCAATATCTGGTACCTGAAAACTATGATGTCAAGATATGGACATCTTGGAATTAAAAAGGGTAGCAATACGAGAAGATAACCTGAAGGTCAAAGGAAGATCACCTTCAAGAGGAAGCTATGATCAACTTGAAGTTTAGAAAGGCTCCGTGCAATGCCTTCATATTGAAGATGAAGGTGATGAACAAGAAAGGTGACTTGAAACCTATTACAAGACTGGAGAGAGAAGGTGGCTCCATGATACCTTGAAAGATAGAAAGCTCAATAATGCAGAGGAAAGAGGGATCTAGGTGGCTATGAAGAACTAGTAGTTGATACTCTTATGAAGACAAGCTGAAAGGATTGTAATGATGACTTCCCAAATAAAAAGGAAGTCGAGATCTCCTCTGATTTTTAAGAGGAAGTAAAGTAGTCTCCTTGTATAGGAGCAAGGTTCTATTCTCAAGATTAAAGGAGAATAAGGATGTCCTCTCTGGTTGAGAGGGAGTGATGTTGGACATCACATATGCATTCTCCTCTTTAGGTGATGAAGAGATAATGATGGATGATTAGATTAGCATATATGGTTTCCTTGAGGATAAAACATCCAATAAAGGAAAGGGATTGACACTCTTTGAGGATGTGACAGGTATCCAAGAGAAGAGTGGTCAAAGAGGACCGATATTCTTTGAGGACTTAGGATTGGAGATCCAAGATAAGAATAAGTTCTAAAAGGACATACCTCACAGACATCCAAATGGGGTATGGACTTTGTAGAGGTAGTGTGGTATCACACATAAAGCCTCCCAACATAATGCTCTTGATTAAAATAGAGCTTGTTTAGTTAGGCCTCAGGGACAATGCTGGTCATGATGATGATGCTTACAATATGGCTTATCAATCCGACTCTTCTTGTGAGAATTCTTCAATTTGAGATATGATGTTGTATTGGTTGTACAATTATGAATACCTCTCTAGTTAAGAGGGAGTGTTGAAAATGTAACTAGTTTCGGTCTTCATAATTGTTTTACTTATTTCAATATGTATTCTATGTAACCTAAGTTACACGAAACGCCAAAATGTTTCGATGTTTCCGAAACGGGTATGTTTAGAAACGTCACCTCCCAAAAATGGATGAAACACCATATATGTTTATATATATAATTTCTTTTTTATAAATAAGTGAATAACACATTATCTTCCAAGAAAAAAGGGAATAAGACCCATAGATGACAATTTAGAAGGAAAACCAAGTCTATATTAACTCTCATAGGTGATTACATAATGGTCGAGTTTCGGTAAAGTTTCGACCGAGTTTCGGAGTTTCAGGTACGGGTACGTCCCGAAACGTCAGGCTCCTAGAAGTTTCGTGCAACATAGTATGTAACAAACAGGAAAAGAGAATAAGAGTTATTATTATTAAAATCATGAGATTCATGCTCATTATTGATGGTCTTCTAGGTAAAAGCATGTTCTTCATACTTCTAGGGTTTGTTAGGTCTTAGGATTTATTGTCTTGAGTCAAAGGAGTCAACATCATGTTTATAAGACCCTTCGAGGCCAAAATATATTTGTAAAAAGAATTATTTTTGAGTCTAGGAAGTCTTGGAAGCTCCTAAAGTACAAGTCGACCTAAAGGAGGGAATTCCACCCCTTGAGAAGGCTATAAAAGGAAGCAGTTTGACCTCATTTGGAGACACTCACTCAACAAGCTCGATCTATAGCTAGGAAGAGCAGAAAAAGGAGAGCGAAGACGAAGGAGGAGAAGACAGGACAACATTTTCTTGTTTTTGGGCTCTATCTCTCTCACATGTGGAAAATTCTAGGGTCTTTAGGTTATAAAAAGAGGTTGAAGTTGCAATTCCGAGTTGTAGTAGGACAAATTGCAAAATCTTGTAGTTGGAAAGGAGAAACCCAATATTGACCTCGTTGACTTTCAGAGAGCTATCGTACTCTAGGAAGGTCTTAGGAGGAGGTTGGATTAGGGTTCCAGAGAAGCTGCAAGGCCGAAATCGCAGGGTCGAAGTTGCAAGACAAGTTGCAATATTAAAGCTGGTAGGTCGAAGTTGCAGTTTGAAGTTGGTTGTTGTAGAATCAAGGAACGACTTGAGGAAGGGCTAACTTGGTACTAGGAGGATTGGTCTAGGTTTTGGGTCTTTGTGAGGCCCTATATTAGGAATTTAACAAGGTATAACCAGAATTAATGCTCAAAATATCAGAATTTGTCAATTTGATTATTGAGTACCTACTTGGGGTTTCTGTGGTTGAAGATGCTTCTGATCTGTCGTGGCCCTCCCTCCCGCTCTTGCTCCTGTTACTAAATGATCAAAACCTCCCTGCCAAATTGGGCACAATCTAAGTACCCAACTCCAAAGTACTTCAAATTCGAGGTACTCTATCCCCTGTGCCCAAAAATTCAAGATCAATGAAATCCCAATTGCCTCTGCAGTGACTTTGTTAGAAATTGCTCCCCTCTATAAAAACTCTCCCCTCCTTCTGTCATCTTTGATTTCCTTATATCAATAATTCTTTCACCGCCTCCTCTTCCACTGTCTCAGTATCCCGATTTAAAAGGGTTTTCTGGTTCAGTTGGTCACAGGTGGAGTGAACTCTTGTGTCCAGGGTGCTCTTTATGAAATTTAGAGGCGGTCATGAGATTGATGGTGAATATAATATCTATTTTTATTTAAATGGCATTTTAATCCTATTAATATTCATTATTTAATATTCGTAGTTAATACTTTATGTCAAGTACATACATCACTACCTTTAAGTTTCAGTAGTAATATAAGTACTACTTTTATTAAATTTATATGATTAAATAAACGAATTTGTTGGATTTAATATTAAGTTGTTTATGTTATTTGCCCATTTGAACCTATATATATATTAATTTTTTAAATATATAATTTCTTTAGTTAATAAATAATTAAATATGTATATATATACATATTTCAATTTCTTTTTAATTTGCATCATTCATTGTATGTTTTAGTTATATATTATGATGATGGTATACATATCAAGTACTCCAATGTATATAATTAGTTAGCATGTATGCTAGTGCAGTTCATGCGTTGCATGCATATGTAGCTATCATATGCATGCCTCGTATGTATGCTAATAATTCTATGCTCCCTTGAGACTCGAGATGGGTCATTACAGTATTTGTATCTCATTTGACGCAGATTCTAAGAAGAGAACACTTTTCGGGTTTTTTCGTTGGAGGGGTTTTGCCTTCGCTGAGAACTTATATCTGTGTCCTCTATTATTGTTGTTACTGTTCTTGATATTGTTTGATGAAAAAATCTAACCAAATAACTTAGAGAAGATAACTAAGATTCATAAGCAAGTATCAAGGTTAAGGAAAATAAGTATAATACGCTGCCATTATCCATTTTCCAACATTGAACATATCTTCTATTACTTGGTTCACCCTTTCTGTCTGTCCATCAGTCCTAGTGTGATAAGCTATACTTAAATTTAGTTGACTCCTAAGGCCGACTTTATTCAAGTCCAAAATATTGAATGAATCATGTATCCCTATTTGATATGGTCTTCTTAGGAACTCCATGAAATCTAATGATTTCATTTATAAATACTTGAGTTACATCAACAACCTCATAAGTATCTCTTACGGGAATAAACTGGGTGCTTTTCATTAGTTTATCCACCATAATCAGAATGACATTGTGCCTCTGTGGGGTAAGAGATAGCCCGACGATAAAATCCATAGAAATCACCTCCCATTTGGTCATGGGAATGTCGTGAGATTGCAACAGACTCGCTAGGTGACGATGATCAACCTTCACTTGCTGACATTCAAGACACTTTGCAATGAATTGGACAATATCATGCTTCATGCCTGTCCAAAAGAAGAGTTTCCTTGTGTCAACATACATTTTCCTTACACCAGGTTGTGCACAATACAATGCTCTATGGGCTTCCTTAAGGATGATGTTTCGGATATCCCCACTATCAGGGATATACATGTGAAAATTCCTAAACCGGAATCCCTATTGCAACAATTGATGATATTTCTCCTACTTGTTAGATTTACATGAACAAGTTATTTGCAGTTTCCTACGACAAACATTGAAATACATACACTGCATCCTTCACTTAATTACTTTATATGCGGAAACAAGATACTGAGAAAGAAAGGAAATACAACACAATAACACCGTTATCTTTGGAAAAATGTCCTTGGAAAAACCCAATGTGGGAAAAACGGTGCAATAGATTTGAGGGATTTATTAATATGCAGTAGTAAATCTGGGTACAATTCTTGGATGCTCAACTAGCAATCCGATACAGAGAGAAACTGGACAAAACGAATGGTGAAGTGCTCTCACTCTGTCACCGGGAAAATTTGAGTCTGATCACGCTGAACTGGAGCCTCTGTGCAGAACTGCGTCACTCCCACGCAGTTCCTACGTCACCCCTGCTGGGTATCATGTTGCTCTTTCTTCGGACCCTCTGTTGGCTGGAAAATCCGAATCTCTACCTCTTGGTCTCACACCCCGGCTCCCGACTTTTGAAACTCGATTTCCTTAGCAGGAATTCAATCTCCCTCTAAGGCTTGCGTTGCCACTGCGTCAGCTCTGCTTGGCCAGCGTCTGCCTCGCTCTAGACATCATTTTGCCCTCTTTACCTCGTACTCTCCGACCTAGGAAAAATTCCTTCTTCTAGATACTCACTGCCCCTCACTGCAAAAGCTCACTTCAAATCTCTCTCCGGCAGCTGCTCTGCTTCAGAAATTTGATCTTTGGAACTCTCTCGGCATGTTCTCCAAGTGCCCATCAAGCCTCCTCTTATAATCCTCTTGTTGATTGATCAACGGTCGAAATTAGATCCTAATCAATGACTAGGATCATATTGACTTGATCTCTGCCTTCTTCTAGAAGTTACACCACAGTTTAGATTAATACCCATTAATTATTTTAATTTCCTAAGTTTAGACTTAGGGATTCATTAAAAATAATTAATTATTTTAATAAAACTGTCTCCAGGTGGAATTTCCCAAAACGATTTCTGGCTAAGCCTCCCTGCAAATTTTGAGACTTGGAGCACATCCGATACTACTAGAAATCAACAATACATCCTTCCATGGATTCGTAATAGTCCATCATCCTTTAGTTCATATCCCTCAAACTTATGTTCTTTTGGATCATTACTATCAAGCCCAAATCTTATTTTTAAATACCATACTATCTTCCAAGAGATGTTCTAGCACTCATTCCCTCAAGTCTACTTTGATGGGTATAAGGGAAAAGATCCCTTGTCCTCTACTTAGAGCATCTGCCACTACATTCTCCTTCCCTTTAATGTACGAAATTCCAAAGTCATACTTAAGAATTGACTCCATCATCTTTGCCTAGCATTCAAGTCCCTTTGGGTTAGCGAGTATTGCAAACTTTGGTGGTCGCTTTTGAGCACAAAGCTTCTCCCTACCAGGTAGTGTCTCCATATCTTTCAAGCTAGTACTGCAACTGCCAATTCTAAATCACGTGTGGCATAGAGTTATTCATGAGGCTTTAACTTCCTTGAGGCATATGCGATTACTCCTCTGTCTTGCATTAATGGTGCACCTAATCCTTGCTTGGATGCATCGGTACATACTACATAGTACATACAATAAAGTCTTTGTCCATGTCGGGCACTTGCAAGATTGGTGCATTGGTAAACAATCTTTTAAGCTCAGTGAATGCAATGTGACATTCCTTGGTCCACTCGTACCTTACTCCTTTGTGCTATAGGGTTGTGATAGGCTTTGCAACTTTTGAGAACCCTTCTACAAACCTTCGATAGTATCTGGCTAAACCCATAACACTACACACTTCATGCGCTTTTTTCAGTATTGTCAAATCCACGATTGCTTTTACCTTCTCCGGATCTACTAATCCCTTCACTAGATATAATATGACCTAGGTAATGAATCTTTTTTTGAAAGAAGGAACACTTAGATAACTTTCCATATAACTAGTGTTCCCTGAGGCAAGATAATACTATCCGCAAATGTTCTTGATGCTCCTTCTCATTTTTGTAGTAGATGAGAATGTCATCTAAGAAGACTTGTACAAAGTGGTCGAGGTACTTGTAGAAAATACTTTTTATAAGATTCATAAATACTGCTGGTGCATTGGTCAATCCAAATGGTACCACCATGAACTCATAATGCCCAAAACATGTTCTGAATGTAGTCTTAGAAATATTGTCGTCCTTAATTCTTAATTGACGATAACTTGGCCGTAGATCGATTTTTGAAAAGACCGAAACCCCTTTCATTTGGTTGAAGAGCTCATCAATTCGAGGCATTGGATACCTATTCTTTATTGTAGCCCGATTTAAGTCTCGATAGTCTATGCATAGCTGCAAGGAACCATCCTTCTTTTTGTTAAAAATTACAGGTGCAGCCTAAGGTGAAATATTGGGTCGGATGTGTCCTATGTCCAATAGTTCCTTCAATTAAATTTGTAACTCTTGAAGTTCTAGAGCCATCATTCTGTAGGGTATTTTAGAGATAGGTTCTGTACCAGGTTTTAATTCTGTGATGAGGTCAAGCACCCGTTCAAGAGGTAATCCTGGTAGTTCCTTTGGAAATTGAAAAACATCTAGAAATTCAAATAACACAAGGTATTGGCTCTAGGGATGACCCTTTTTCCTTGCTTACTTACTTTACTGCATATACCTGACAACCTTTTCTTAGGCAATGCTTTCTGCATTGCTGAGATAAAGCGTAACTATACCTTCCTCTTATTACCTTGGATTTGGATTGATTCACCTTCATCATTTATGTAGAGAATTCTTTTAGCATAACAGTCCACCCAAGCTTGATGAGCTTTCAACCAATCCTCCCTATGACGAGGTCATAAGTTCCTAGGGCTATGACATATACTTTTAACTTAGTCGAACAAATCCCTAGATCAACTTGCATTCCTCAACACTTGATTCTACAGACTGAAGTTCCCCCGAAGCCTTTTCTACGTGTATAAAATCGTTTTGCTTGTGTGCTGCTAACCCACATTTATTTAATATATATGAAGAAATGAAACTATCAGTAACACCAGTATCAAATAAGATTTTGAGTTTTATGTTGTTAATAGTACTTGAGGACTCCACTATAGTGGATTGATGTGTTGTTTTTCCTCGATCTTGGTGTCTGGAATCAAATCTTAAATCTTTGATGCTACCAAACCAAGAATCACAATGAAACTACTTTGCATAGCGGAATATAAATAGTAGTAAATCACACATGCACAAAATATGAACAACTTTTTTACAATTTGTACAATAACCCAACTTCGTTATATTAATCAAATTGAATAATACAACAGTCTAGTGCTCCCATTCCAGGAATAATGGCCCTCATACATCCACTACTACAAGAATACAAAACTGGGGCTTGGTGTCAATCCATCGACAACTAATATATCCTCAACAAGATACTCTGACTATCTGGCTGATGTAGTCGACTCTCTCAGCTCCTCTCTGTCATACCCTGTACCTATCCGGTCCTTCGACCACTGATATACAACACTGCCTCTATCAATGATCCAAGTCCATCTGGCCACTGAACCTTGGTTATCCAATCTGCTCACTAGTTGATTGTTCGTCCATCAATGCATCAACACATCGAGACTTTTGTTGAGTTGATCACAACTCCGTTTATGAACAACTCACAACTGCCCACTACTACTCTTCAGCTACTCAGGGAATTCAACCCACTCTGGTCTTCCTGCGCTACTCTAGTGAAGACCAACACAGGGCACAGAGGGCTGCCACCTATCATTGCAAGATTTCCATCTCCCACAATGAACACGGGCTAGGAGGACTGCCCATCATCTGCTGTAGAAGTCCTCCACACACAAGTCTAGGGATGCTCAACTGCTCCTCTGGCTGATCAAACCTTGAGCTCAACTTCTGCCACTCTAGCAACCACTTAGGTCCATGAAGATGGTGCACACTGGGTTCCAACTTGGACACTATCATGCTATCTTCGAGCAGACCATAAATGCCTAATCCACGTCCACACTTGGTCCACTCTCACGTTGCCCTCCAACAGTCCATGAGTGACCAATACTTGCTGTAGCATTTGCCTCTAGCTAGGGAATCCTCACACCTAGGAAAGCCTCCTCTTGGCTACCAACAGACTCCATCAAATTGTCCTCTCCTAGGTCACCATCCACCTAACATCCATCCATCAACAAGGTGACATCTACAACATACTGCTGCTGCCTCCTTGACCTCAATATCTGTGCATTCACAAGACTGGTTAGGGCACACAACATCCCTAAACCACAGCTCCAAATACCACTGTATTCCTTATTCAAACAACTGCTCCTTTACTACACTTTACTAGGTCTTTCCACACATTGTTTGGGCCAAGGCTCCTCCTTAAAAACCCTCACAACATGTGGTCTGCTACAGTAAAGGTTGCTACCCTTTAACACAAGGAAATACCACTTGATGAAGCTGTCCCAACCTCTGTTTAACTGCGTTGCTGCTCTTAGTGGTTGTGGCCTAGAGTCTGCCCTCTCCTTAAGGCCTCATGACCCTCAGATCATCTCAAGGCACATGTTGTTGCTACAACAGTCCTACGACCACCTGTAGTAGAGGTTCCCCACACCTTAATGAACAGAAAAGCACTCTCTAATGACAGCTCAGAATTGGACGATTCTCGATGCGATGGATTCGTCTCTTCATCTACTATCATCTTCACCCATCTCATGTCGAGATATTGTCACGGTTTTGGCCTAAACATTGATGGATGCAAAACCCCAAGCTTGGGTTTCAAGCCCCCAAGGTCACTTGTGGAACTCCTTCCTCCAAACCCTCGATCCTCAAGGCTTGGAGTACCTCCCAAACTACAAAAATCAACCTGATGTTTTGCCTGGTTGTTGTTGAATACTGCATGGATTCTATGATTGCCTTTGATGTTTAATGACGACTCTTTTCCTTTCCTATGTATCATACTTGACGAAGCCTCTGGGCAATCACGCTGAAAATGAGGTCCCCCACATCCCCAACTATTAACTTGGGGTGATCCCCTTGTGTCATACTGTGAGTTTTTTGAAAAGGAGCTCCGTCCTCTTGTGCTACTTCCTCTCGTGCTTCTTCCTTTATTATTAGTTCCTCGAGAGTTCCATAGAATTACATTAGATCTTAATGATTCTGCAGATATAACATTAGCTACCATGGGGGCCCTTGCTCCTACTCCTCTTGGAGTAAATATACTACCGTAAGGAGGTGGTCTCGCACTAGTCCCCCTGAAGAAGTTCTAGGGAGTCTTTCCTGGAAATCCTAGCTATGGGGGTCTTGTCGGCCTAACATCTCTTTTGATCCGTAGATGCTCCTCTACATAGCGGGCACATTCAACTGCCTCGGCTGCTGATGATGGTCTTCACATTCTAACCATGGCCCTGATTCAAGGATTTAATCCATATACGTAACAATCATCTTGATGTTCATCAGTATCTAGATAGGGAACGTATTTTGCAAGTTCTGAAACCTCATTTCATATTCTTCCACTGTTTTGTTGTCTTGGATTAATGTGTGGAAGGTTCCGATCTACTACTCTTGAAAGTAGGGTGGCAAGTACTTTGTGTGAAATTTTTCTTCGAACAACTCCCAGGGGAATGTTGTCCGATGTGAGATGCAACCATTTTTCTAGATTTCCCCACCCAATCAAAGCACTTTCTCTTAGTTGAAATATAACGATCTTTGTCTTGGAAGTAGAAAAATATTCTCTTAGCGCAAAACACCTTGTCATTTCTTCTAACCATGCTTCAACACGCTCTTTTGCTCATCCTCCTGAAAATTCTGAAAGCTTAATCTTTTGTAGCTCCCTAGAAATATCCTCATGAGGTTGTCTATAATCTAACCCTCCCTCTGAATCCCTCTGGATTTCCCTCCTCAAGGTGAGGTCGCTCTTCCTTGGTACCAGATATCGGTGGCCCTTTTAATGTTTCCAAGATGGCTTCCAACAAGTGCATTATAATGGTTAGTTAGGTACCATAGCAGTTGGTGTTGATGACGTTGCTGGTGGTGGTGATGGTGGTGGCGACGGTGGTAGGGATGTTGTCAATCAGTCTCGTCGTTGATATGTCTCTACCATCAAAACTTTTACCTAGTCACAAAATATGGTTATGAGTATCTGAGGTGCAATTTAGATTAGTAAATACATCTTCGTAAATTCAAGCTCACATGTGGGTATAGGTTTTCTGCTATGTAGGTGTTACTGATACTGAGGTCAAGGAGGGTGGTATCATTACCTCCTTGTCCTAAATGAGGTTAATCTTCTTGTTTTTTTTTTAATCTTTTTTATTAAATTATGCCTAGGGTCCTAAAGAAAAGAAGGGAAAGAATAGCTCGTTACAATCTTATATTTCCTTTATGTAAACTTTTACTTCAACTTACAAATGTTATGAGAATTTTGCGATTTTGTCTTCCTATGACTCTCAATGACACTATTTTTTTATAACATGATGATATGTTGAATTACTAAAACTACTAATTTCTAAATTTTTTGGTAGAGTTAGTTGTTAAGCATGGTTATTAATAACATAATTATTTTCCTTTAAGCGAATTGAAGAACTTCTCTAAAAAGTAGAAATGGCTTTGATAAAACTATTTTCACTCATTTAGGTATTGTTAAGTTATGGTATGTTCTATGCTTATAACAACTTACTTCTTTTTCTTATTATATTCCACAAGTTAGCAATCACATGTACATAAAGTAAAGTGCAGATAGAACATTAAACAATCGATAGAAAACAAGCCAAGACAAGAGACACAAGATGTGGCGGCTAGCCAAGGAAAAACCCCACAATGTGTGGGGAAACCCTTTGACCAAATCTTTTTTTATCTTCAATAATTCAGCAGAGAGAAATAGTACAATAAATCTGATTTATATCAGTAGTAGCAAACCCTAGATCAGCAACATAAGCATTAGCGGCTTCATCATCAAAACTAGGGCAGTCAATATCTCACAAACCAGTCGGATCGGCTTGATTCCACCACCAAAAGTTGTAGCCTTTAGAGGAGGTTCAGATGAACCTATAGCGCAGTTCAGATGAGAAGATCTTCTGGTCCACGCAGGTCAAACTTCACTTCTACAGTTGCAGCTTCAGTTTCAGCAGCTTCCTTCAAACTAGGACAGTCGATATCTCGCAAACCGTCCGTTGGATCGACTTGATTCCACCACCAAAATTTGCAGCCTTCAGAGGAGGTTCAAATGAACCTACAATGCAGATCAGAAGAGGAGGTTTGATTGTCCACGCTGGTCAAAGTTTGGATCTGCAGTTGTAGCTTCAGTTTCAGCAGCTTCCGACTTCACATGTGTGAGAGAGAGACCCTTTTCTGTGCAGTAGAGAAGAGACTCTTTTCTGCACAGTAGAGAGAAAGAGAGATGTGATGAGATGAGTGAGTGCAAATGAGGAAAAGTCCTCCTGTATTTATACACAACTGTTGATGTTTGAATAGATGCGACTGTTGGGCTTCTAAGCCTACATGAGTTGTAGGTTGCTTGATAATAATTCCGTAATCAAAATAAGTTCATATCTCCATGAATACTTATCGAAATCGGATTATCTTTAGATCAATCCTACACCTTTCGACGAGAGGAATCTAATGAACATATTATCAGCCATGAATAAGATGACCCACATGAAGTTTGGCCCTAGTTGCCAATTTTAACACTCTCTCAACTAGGGAGAACTTCATCTGCAATCTGTTTGTCGGTCGCTACTATTCATCCATCAAATGCACTGCCTTGTATAGCCTACCCCTTGCCCTGCTCTGCTCTATTCTGCCTGTTCTGCTTTGTCTTGTGCTGCCCTATATTGATCTGTAAGGCTCTGCTCTATTATGCTCTGCTCTGCTTTGTTCTGTTCTGCTCTGCTTTTGTCTGAATTATGAAGAAGAAGAAATGATCGAGGATGTATCATATTGACTCAAAGTTAGTCTCAGAGTATGTACTATTGGTCCCAGACCAGTCTCAACCAACCCGAATTCAACGTCATAGTGAGTACAACTCCTACCATTGGTCCCAGACCAGTAACATCCTCCACTGACTTAAAGTCAGTCTCAGAGTGCATACCACTGGTCCCAGACCAGTAACAATCGACCCGAAGTCAGTGTCATGGAATGTACCACTCCTACCACTGGTCCCAGACTAGTATCATTGATCCCAGATCAATGGAGGTCATCCTAGCGTAGGGAGTACGGTAGATACAACGATGCGTCCATCGGTACTACTATGGTCCCTAACTTCATTTCCCTGCTCATTGATCAGATGAGAGGTACTTCCCATGAGTCCCAGACTACATGGGTAGGATACCTCGACAAGAGAACTAATCAATCCTGTCCTCACAGGAGAACACATCAATCTTGCCATAATCGCCATGGAGAACACATCAATTTAGGCCTCACAGGAGAACACATCAATCCTGCTACAATCGCCATGGAGAACACATCAATCCAGGTCTCATAGGAGAACACATCAATCCTGCTACAATCGCCATGGAGAACACATCAATCCAGGCCTCACAGGAGAACACATCAATCTTTCTATAATCGCCATGGAGAACACATCAATCCAGGCCTCACAGGAGAACTAATCATCTTGCTACACAAGAGAGCGAATCATGTTGTCCCACAAGAGAGCGAATCATCTTGTTCCAGTGCGCACCACCAAGGGATGGTGAGTCACCTTGTGGTCGTATGTTGCTCCAGTAAGAATCGCAAGCCTTCAGAGCTCCCAGAGCTCAATGTATGCAACATGCAGTACCCTCATCAGAGAGTCTTTGAACAACACCAAGTTGTTCTCGGAAAGTCAGGAATTTTACTTTCCCTAGGGTCTTTGTCAGAATGTCGACGACCTATTCATCTATACCGATATGTTGGAGCTTGATAGCTCCCCGTTGCACCATATCTCGAATATAGTGGTACCCGATATCGATATAATTGGAGCAATCATGAAATACGGGATTCTCTGACAAACGAATCCCACTCTGGTTGTCACATAGGATCACAGTGGTATCTAATGTAAATCGAAACAGCTCACTGAAGAGCTTTCTCAACCAGACTGCCTCACAGGAGGCCATGCTAGCAGCAATATACTCTGCTTCGACGGTGCTCAAGGCCATCGACTTTTGCTTCCTGCTCATCCAGGATATCGAAGCAGATCCCAAGGAGAAACAACACCCGGAAGTGCTCTTACAGTCCTCCACATTGCCTGCCCAATCAACATCAGTGTATCCAAGTAGTCTCACATCTCCGACAGTGTATCTTAATACATGAGAGAGTGTGCCCTGAAGACATCTCAGAAGATTCTTGGCACCAATCTAGTGAGGCTCAACCAAATATGAGCTCACAATGCTAACTGCAAAACATATGTTCGGACGGAGGTTCATCAAGAACATCAACGCGAATGAGTTTTTTGAAACTCAGAGGCATTTCCCAAATCTGGTCCAACATCACTACCATATAACTTCTAAAAGTTAAGATCCTCGAGGTAGTCACAGGCTTGCAGTCCACCATACCAAATCTCTTCAGAATCTTTACCACATATTTTCCTTGAGATAGGAAAATTTCCTTGGCTTCTGCCACACTTAAAGTCCTAGGAAATAGTGCATCGGTCCTAGGTCCTTCATTTAAAATTCAGAAGCCAACTCCTTCTCACATTTTTGAATGAGAGAGTCTGCACCTGTTAGAAAGAGGTCATCCACATACAACACCAATATGAGAGGCTTGTCATCTTCAACCTTAAAATATAAGTTAGGATCGGCTTCACTCCTAGTGAATCCCAGCTTCATCAAGTAGCTATCAATCCTCTCATACCATGCTCGAGGTGCTTGCTTCAGCCCATAGAGAGCTTTCTTCAACCTGCATACATGAGATTTTTGATCATAAATCTCAACTCCTTCGGGTTGCTCCACGTAGACCTCTTCTTTGATCGAACCATGCAAGAACGCGGCCTTGACATCCATATGATGTAGGTTCCATCCTTGTGAAGCCACAAGGGCTATGATCAAGCGGATGGTCGTATATCTGGCAACAGGTGCAAATATCACATCATAGTCTATACCTTCCTTCTGGGAGAAACCACGAGCAACAAAACGAGCCTTATACTATTCCATACTTCTATCTGCTGCAGCTTTATCTTGTAAAGCCATTTTGAAGTAACAATTGTTTTGTGCTGGGGTTTGGGAACTACTTCCCAGAGAACATCTCCATAATAGACTCATATTCTTTGTCATAGCATCCTTCCATACTTGATGCTTAACGACATCTGAGAATGACGAAGGCTCATTTTGTATGATCGTGCTCATGATGGTCAGGTATCCTTGATACTTGTTAGGTTTCTTACTTTCACGGAAGGTTCCTAGGGGTGCGGCATGGCCTTCAGCATCATCGAGTACCCCCCCAAAGCCATGAAGGCCTCTTCCTAGAAGAGGAAGGCTCAGGTGGATAAATAGGATCCATGGGTTCCTCCACATCAAGCATTGTTACATTATCTACCCATAGAAACTTCGGAAGTCTCTGGACAGCTTCCACAATCGTACGGTTCTTCCTTTCCGCCACACCATTCTGCTCAGGAGTATGTGGAGTAGTAGTCTCCCTCTTAATGCCAGCCTCAGGTATTCCTGAGTGAACCAACTGTAATATATCGGAGGTCTTGCTTTGGCTTGAGGGGAATGGTCCCCTTTTGAGCTTTCCTTCAGCACATCCTGGACATACACCTTCTTTCTCTACTCGGAATTCGGGCATCCTTGTAATCATTTGTCTTACACCGAGTAGAGCTTTATAATGAAGGTGGGCAAACCTCCGATGCTAAAGTTCGGGCTAAAGAGATGTGTCATAAGACATGACACCTCCCTGACTTTCATCGACCTGATATAATGAATCAACACGAAACCCAAGAGTAAAGGCATCTTTAATATTATTTTTCGATACGCGTACCTTGCCATCGCTGAAGCTTACCTTGTAGCCTTTGTCTTCCATTGCTGAGATGGACACCAGGTTTTTTCGGAGGTCAGGTGCATTTAATACATCCTGGAATTTCTAGCCTTCTTGAATGGTTGTCCTCTTCCTTGATTTCCAGCATTCCTTTTACCTTTGCTATTGAATTTTCCATTCCTTTGATTACCATGAGAGGGATTTTGATCATCGTTCCGGTGTGAGTCCTTTCTATTAGGGCATTCCCTTGCATAGTGACCTGCTTTATTGCAAATGTAACATCGTCCTTTTCTTCCACCCTTAAGTCCAACCTTTCCTTTTGATTTAAAACCCGAAGTTATTTCTTTTCTTAGCATGAGAAGAAAAAGCAGCGGGAGGACCTTTAAGCAAAGGCATTTCTTGCCCTTCTACCCTTGTTTCTTCTTGAATGCATCTAGCCATTAGTCCCTCGAAACCAGGAATTACATTATTGTTCAGAAGAGTAGTCCTGAACACGTACCATTCGGATGGTAATCCTCCAAGAGTTGTGAGTGCCATTTCCTTGTCAGTAATAGTTTCCCCAATAGATAGGAGATCGTTCTTAATCTCGGTGATTCTTAAGAAGTATGCTTGCATACTCTCATCTTTACCCTTCTTGATTTCCCTCAACTTATTTCTAAGAAACAAAACTTGATTTGCATCATTAACTTTAAATATACTCACCATTTTATCGTACATTTCCTTGGAGGTGTCCAGTTCAGAGATGTAGGCCACCAAGTGCTTGTCGATAGTGTCCTGGATGATCTTCTTTGTTTTGACTTCTCTGTTTTTCCATTTGTTCCAGGCAGCAGCGGATGCATTTGATGGGGGCTCAAAAATATTGCCTCTTACATGGTCCAACACTCCTTGATCTTTTAGGGTTAGATTGATAGACATCTTCCATCCGTGATAGTCAGCTTTCTCACGGAGATTGTCTTCGACAGGAAAGAGTGTTGAGGACCCCATAGTTCTTTTAGGATAGCCTTGCTAATCTTCTCTTCGGTGATTGCTTTTGCTCTTGCTTGGGCTTTGTCTTCACCTCAGCTGTGATACCATGTTAAGTTATGGTATGTTCTATGCTTATAAAAATTTACTTCTTTTTCTTATTATATTCCACAAGTTAGCAATCACATGTACATAAAGTAAAGTGCAGATAGAACATTAAACGATCGACAGAAAACATGCCAAGACAAGAGACACAAGATGTGGCGGCTAGCCAGGGAAAAACCCCACAATGTGTGGAGAAACCCTTTGATCAAATTTTCTTTTATCTTCAATAATTCAACAGAGAAAAATAGTACAATAAATCTGATTTATATTAGCAGTAGCAAACCCTAGATCAGCAGCATCAGCATTAGCGGCTTCATCATCAAAACTAGGGCAGTCGATATCTCACAAATCGACCGTCGGATCAGCTTGATTCCACCACCAAAAGTTGCAGCCTTCAGAGGAGGTTCAGATGAACCTATAGCATAGTTCATATGAGTAGATCTTCTGGTCCACACAGGTCAAACTTCACTTCTACAGTTGCAACTTCAGTTTTAGTAGCTTCCTTCAAACTAGGGCAGTCGATATCTCGCAAACCTTCCGTCAGATCGACTTGATTCCACCACCAAAAGTTGCAGCGTTCAGAGGAGGTTCAGATGAACCTACGACACAGATCAAAAGAGGAGGTTTGATTGTCCACGCTGGTCAAAGTTTGGATCTGCAGTTGCAGCTTCAGTTTCAGCAGCTTTCGGCGTCACATGTGTGAGAGAGAGACCCTTTTTTGCACAGTAGAGAAGAGTCTCTTTTTTGCACAGTAGAGAGAGATGTGATGAGATGAGTGAGTGCAAATGAGGAAAAGTCCTCCCGTGTTTTATACACAACTATTGATGTTGAATAGATGCGACTGTTGGGCTTCTGAGCCTACATGAGTTGTAGGTCGCTTGATAATAATTCCATGATCAAAATAAATTCATATCTCCATGAATACTTATCGGAATCGGATGATCTTTAGATCAATCCTACACCTCTCGACAAGAGGAATCTAATGAACATATTATTAGCCATGAATAAGATGACTCACTTGAAGTTTGGCCCTAGTTTCCAATTTTAACATGTATACATATATAAATAAACCAACATATATTTATATATGTTATAACTATACAATAGTGAATAATTAATTAATATGGTTAATGTCTTAAATGTATTCTTAACTTACTCCCAAAAGAGTTCTTTGTAATTAGCTCATTAAATTTGTTATTGACTTCAATTTGATGCTATATCCTAACATTGCTTATAATATTAATCAATTCTTCATATTATAACTTATAATGCTTATCAATTCCAAAATAGGTTCGTTCAAAATGGAAATATGAAAGATCTATTAAGTGCATTTCAAAACCATTTCAAAACCATGAGGTTGTAACAATACATACCCTTTCAATCATTTGTAAATAGACATCCAAATACTATTTAAAGATAATTAGATTATCGAGCGGAGAATTTCATGGATTTACCTAACATTGTTTTTAAGATGGTCATCTTCAACGCTCTCGATGTCATGGTGATATTAAAAAAAATCCATTATTTACACCCTTATGATTTCTATGGTAATAAATATAAATCCAAAATATATATAAATAAATAAAATATGGATTAAAATTTAGGGTAACAAGAATTATAATCTAAGCGGAAAGCACAACTGGACACATGTTGACTGTGATAATCCTTGCATGATTGTTCAACATTTACATGTCATAATTTTGGACTTTCGCGATGTATTCAGTGCACTAGTTTGGTAAATCTCTTGGAAATACAACCGTATGTACAATTGCCCCTTCCTTGTGGCTTGGCGCTCAATGTATTTGGCGCGATCTTTGGTATAATGATTCGGTCTTGTTGTGTTGGGTATTATATTCAGTTATGGTGGTTTTAGTGTTAGGGGTTTGTAGTTTGACTTGGGGTTAAATAAAACCAAAATTTGGTAGCAATGTATATATCAAAATTTTTGAACAAGCTGGGAATCGAACATTCACTTGTGTTTCCGTGGCCCCAATCTAGACTTGTACCCCTAACTTTAATGGATGTTGATTTTATGGGTTTTGAAGGCGTGTCTGAATTGCATAATTAGATTGAGCTAGGTATGCATAAAATTGGAATGGTATTCTAACTAAATTGACTCACATGGTTCCACTCAACTCATAATATGAAATGGACATTCTAATTCGGCTCAGGCCAATTTCCTTCCTTTCTTAGCGAAATCTATATCGAGAGTGAAGCGACTATATATACATTCATATGTGCTCAGATTAAGTCGAAATTTCAAGGTTTCCCAAGAACACCGACAAGTCTTTATGTGTTGGAAAATCAAAGATATTATAATAGGGTTTGATTCTCCGATCTTGATAATTACTTGGGAGTGTGTTGGCTTCTTTTGCTTCTTTATTATCTTATCTTTCATCAAGCAATTATACATACATGAAGATCACAAAACAAGAGACACAAGATGTAGGCACATGCCAGGGCGAAACCCCCTTCGAGGGGAAAACCCAATCAAAATAATTCTTCCTTTCAATAGTAATCTTTGAGACTCTTCACCCTAGACCAAGACCAGACTTTCCCTCCACACCATGTCAGCCTCCAAGATCTTCGACCTCTTCTAGCAACTTCGACTATGCACCAAATCCCAGCAGCATGCAATTTCCAGCAACAACAAAGCCTTAGGAGACTTCGATCTCCTAAATCAGAGCACGAAACAGAGAGCTTGTAATATATCTGATCTGCAAATATAAAAATATAGAAATATGCCCATAAATAACAAGATCTGAATACATAAACTTTTCTTTATTAATCAAAACCCTCAAGGTAGGGTAACACCATACAATCTCTCCTTAAGGAAGGAGAACACTCCACAAGCCATATGCTTGTCCATACAATATTCCTTGACATCTCTCAATGGGGAGTCTCTAGTCTCTATATAGGATTCATACATACAATACCATGGGTCATTGCCATGGTTCTTTCAACATCATCCATTTAATACCATGGGCTTATCACATTATTGCTAACTACTTGTGGTCCCTTACATGATGCTATGGCCCATCCCATTATTACATTATTCCTTTGGGTACCTCCCTTTGTACCCCATACTATCCCCCTAGGTATACTACATTCCACCCCCTTTAAACATGTTTTGTCCTTGAAACATAAGAAGAACACAAATAATAAGATCTACTCAAAAGAGTAGTCCATTGTACCATGCACATGCATCTAACCATCCAAAAGAAGGGTGAACCCTCGATCTAGTTGGTGCCTCACTCGTTTGAGATGGAAGTTGACCCTGACGGCTCTTTTGTGTTGATGTGTTGTGGGTGGATTGTCGCCCCTCTATATGTCATGCGAGGGTTGTTGTCCTTGTGGTTAATTTGTTACCATCGTGTTGGTTGTTTTCTTGCGGGGTGATGTGGGTGGTGATATGCTGAAGTTTTAAACCAACGGTGTATTGTTCTTTAATTCACTACCTAATGGAGCCTGATTGGTATCTGGTACATGTTGTGGTGCCTGCTGTTGTTGCTTATCTTCTAATATTACTTCAACCACGGATTCCTCATCTGATGTATCGGTACTTGTAACATTTTCTGCTTCAGCCTCCTTGGACTCTACTTGTTTTTCTGGTACCTGATTTGATGTTTGTGTTTGGTTGTCGACCATCAAAGGCTCATCATCTGATGTGTCAGTGTCATTAGAGCTTTGTGCTTCTGCGTCCATAGTCTCTGCTTGGGTCTTAATGGAAATATCCTGCAATGTAATTTTCTTGTTTTTATATCAGAGCTTCATGAATTTCTTTTGCATATTGATATATACAGTACCCACAGATTCCATCCAAGGTGTTATCCTTGAAAATTCTATTGCCAAAAATTGTTTAGCCTAGCTTAAGGACAAGGTGTTTTTGCAGCGCATGAATCCTCTTTTAACAGTTTCGCAGCGCAACATGCTTCAAGTGATTTCGTAGCGCCCTACGAAATTGGGATTTGCTCGAGTTTTTATACAGTCATCATATTTGTCATTTGAACTTCTCAATCTCGAAAAAGATCCAGCTTGCTTATCTTTATGGAAGGGCCAGCCTCGGGGATTTGGCTTTGTGATTTATGCTGCCACGTCTGTCGTAGATAAGGTTATAGATGACAAGCACGTCCTTGATGGCAAAACGGTGGAAATTAAATTAAACCGACCCTAAGAGAAAAGGCAAAAAGAAGCTACAGCTATTGCAATCTGCTCCAAAAGAATATCGTTGGGTTGTTGAATTCAGGAACAGATGTAAATAATGAGATCTCGAGCTGGTGGGAATTCAAGGCATCGGGTTGATTATCTGCTCGAGGAAGATCTTCTACATATGGAAGTGCAAACCATAGGAAATGTGGTGAACATCCCCAAAGAATTAATCAATGGAGAGTTAAGCATTTATCTAATAACATAATGATCAATGGCGCTTCTTCAGCAGAGGGAAGGTTGCATTCAACAAGATACTTCATAATTAAGAGTCTGAACCATCGTAATATACAAATGTCAATTAAAAAGGGAATTTGGGCAACTCAAGTGATGAACGAGCCCATTTTAAAGGAAGCTTTCCATAATTCAGAAAGAGTCGTTCTAATTTTTAGCGTCAATATGAGTGGATACTTCCAAGGATATACCCAAATGATGTCTCCTGTTGGACAGATATTATTGTACAAAATGCTTTTCCTATCATTTTCTCCCCACGTCGGCATGTCATTTCAATCGAACAAGCGCCGTTCGTTGGAAAAGGGAAAATGTTTGGAATGAATCAAATAATGGAACAAACACATGGGGAGCAGCAGCTTATCCTTTTACGGCTGAAAACGAAGAGGAATTAATACAAAGAGAACAGACGCAAAGGGAGGCTATGTCTCATGCAATGTTTCTTTTCCAACATTTGAAACGCGTGGCAGAGCAATTGAGGGAGGCAACGGGTCAGCAAAAAATGATATGCACGTATACTCCTTTCTCTCAGAGGAGATTACAAATTCCATGAAGAATGTGTTGACACAATCGAGTGATATCATTTACATTATTTATATTCCAAAATGTCATCAGAAGAGATAGGAGGAATCTTTTCGTTAAGTTTATCTGAGTATGAAGCTATGGGATGTTGGGCACGTATTCGCTTTTTGAAAGAGGGAATTAATGCTATATGTCAAATTCAGTTATGGGAAATGCTGAGGGTTCCTGATGCGCATCTTTATAATCCTTCTTCATGGATGTTTATAATGGATAAAGATGGAAATTTGATAATAAGAAAGGGGAAAGAAATTGTAAAATTGTTATCTGAGAAATATTCAGATGACAGAGTAAAAGAATTGATGCAACAATTGCTCAATAGGTACTCAAACAAGTTGGAAGAAGTTGCTGCTTGAATTAGAAGAAATGCTATAAATTGTAACTTCAAAAGTGTTCTTCGCATATTCAGGACAATAGGAATCATATATCAGAGATTCTTACGGCAAAAGATCTTAAATGTGATGATTTGGGATCCATTCGTTTTTCAGATTTGGAGCTCTTAATACTTATATGGAGGAAATTGTTGTGTCTGCCAGTTCTCACCATCTAATGAATACGAAAAATCCAGAGTACAGAAATGGAAGATTGGTTATTTCATCTAAAAGCTTAGCGCATGGGCTGAGCTTATTTCAGGCATCCAGGCAAAAGAAGCTGCAGCTATGAGTCAATTGCAAGCAAACATAAATGAAGCTGGTGGAAAGGATTCTGTAAGGGTTTGGTCGTTAGCCTCTCGTGGAGAATGCATTCATGAACTCAGCTGTAATGATAACAAGTTCCATTCTTGTGTCTTCCATCCAAAATACTCGTCACTCTTGGTCATTGGCTGTTACCAGTCTTTGGAATTATGGAATATGGCAGAGAACAAAAGCATGACTCTTCCTGCTCATGAAAGTCTCATTGTAGGGTTAGCTCAGTCTCCTGCAACTGGAATGGTTGCATCTGCAAGTCATGACAAATGCGTGAAGCTATGGAAATAATATGATAGTAGCATACAGACTTGGTACTCAAGGTTTTTGGCAATGGTAGCTGTATCAATTCTGATTAAGATATTAAAGGACGAGACATATCTGGTACTCCTTTTTCAGGAAATGAAATTGAGGATAAGGTATACAAACAGAGTAGAGTCTTGGCTATAAAAGATAAGACACAAACTGAACATGAGAGAACTATCGATCAAGACAGTGAAACTTGTAATCAGCTTCCTGTTGAAGTGTGCCTCTGCTAAATGTTTCAAGTACAGTTCAGGAATTTCAGAAAATGGAAGACTGTGTTTTTCTTTTAAGTTACACAGCAGTTTCGTAGCGCGCTACGAAACTGCTGTAGGTAATGATTTTAAACGCAGAACAGACAGTTTGAGTTTGTTATCATGAGCAGGAAGTTATGTTTGAAAAGAGAAACACATGTCCATCAATCCCACCTACAGCACATCAGCAACATGGCAGCGGTACATACCAGGGGTTATTAAAGGCTTCAAACATGCTGTTATATATTCGAGTAGATTGAGGAAAACAGGGACCGTGAAAACAGAGTATATAGCTTCACCAAATGTTGAGTCATCAGCACAGTTGGAATCCAAGGCAGCCCGTTCAGTGAATGCTTCTCAAATACATTTCAGCCACTACAGGAAAAGCACAGGTGTCAAAGATCAAGAGAGGATCATGCACACGAGGAGATGGAAATAGAGTTTGAATAGGAATAGAACTCTATATATTAAAAGCACAATACCTCTGTATTTAATAAGTTAGTTTAAATATAGATAAGGTAGTTAATGATAGGTTTTCGAGATCCCCCATGTTGGAGGAGGAGTCTCAAGTAGCTTAAGTTTTGTTTTCCTATATATAGGAAAAACTCTGATGTAAATAGGGTTGGATACTTATGCAAAAAACAGAGTTTTTTATTGGCTTATGTATAAAGCTTTTTACAGTAATAGGAAGACTGTTTTATTCTTCCCAAGATTCATAATGTGTTAAAATGCTCAAGATGTTGGTGGTTTTGTCTTACCAAATGTAAGTTTTGCAACTTTATGAGTATGCAATCACTCTGAATTCACCTAGTGCTCAGACTTCCTGTGTATACTTGTAAGTTGAGGTTCTTGTCCTTCATGTTTTACAGCTCCTTAGGTACACAATCACTCTGAATTCACCTAGTGCTCAGACTTCCTGTGTGTACTTATCAGTTGATGGTTATTTGATGAATGTCTTGAATGTTTAAACATTACATGCCTTGGCTTCTATGAATGAGCAGTTGATAGTTTACTAGAAGATGTTTGACTCCATGAGCCCAATGGAAGAAATGTTATGCAGTCTGTCCAACCAGCAAGTTTAATAAATTTTCATTTCAAGAGTTAGCCC
>APFE031326564.1:80189-144014 GCA_000404065.3 Pinus taeda | reverse complement strand
GCTAATCCCTAGCTAAAAGCCTGGTCTGAAACAGTTACATAAGGTCTTACTGATTAGCAGCCATCAGTACTGGTTTTGTGATAACACAAGGATATCCCAAAACAACATCCATGTTATCCATATCTGAAGTATAAAAATCACAATGCAACACATACTTATCCATAGTGAACATCCTCATTATCAACCTGTGTGTTTTCAATGTGTTTTGCTAGAACTTGCAATTTTTTTACCAAATTAACATTGATAAAATTATGCTTGCAACTAGGATTTATAGACACAATGATCTTCTCCTTCTGAATACATCCATGAACCTGTAATAATGAGATACCAATAGAAATTAACCCTTTAGGTTTCTTGGTTTCCTTCTTTCCAGTATGAGACCATTTGTCCAAAAATAGTTTTTCAATTTCGTCAGCATGACACAATTTCAGAATCTTACTGTTATAGTAGCCTCACCTTTCAAATAATATCCTATGGAGTTTTTCCAAAACCATGGACTGTCACACTTCTGATCTTGTATAAAATTTTCAATAGTTGACCCATCACTTTTTCTTGTAGAAACCATATTGCTAGAAGCCATGAAGAGGGTTTTGAAAATAAAAAATAAAATTCACTTATTTGGCGAAAATTTACAATGGCCACAGTTCAGTCAATATTGCTCAGAGTCTTTATTATGACCTGTTTTCGGAAATGGAACGACTATTCTGCATCTTCTCATGTGATAAAACTCCCGATTTAGGCACTCTGGAGTTCAGATTTGCACTGCAACTGTCCTACTGTCACAAGAAATTTCTGAAAAAAAGCGCTGATTTTAAATTAACGATATCTCCCTCATCCAGACTCTAATTCGACCGATTTTTTTTGAAATTGGGTAATTTTCAAGAGGATCTCAGATCTGCAATTATTGTCTCAAAATTCCTCACAAAAATGAGAAAATTTAACTGGAGATCCGTTGTCCACGAATTTTCGTCAAAAAATTTCTGCAAGATAATTGATTTTTAAATCAACAATATCTCCTTCAACTGGACTCCGATTCGGTCGATTTTTTTTGTTGAAATTGAGTATTTTTCGCAAAGAATCCAGATCTGCAATTTGCTTCTTCAAATTTTGCACCATAAGTTACAGATCTGATTTGCAAACTCGTCGTCCCAAAAAAATTCCTGCAAAAATAAAAGAAATTCTCCTCTTTGCCCATGAAAGTGCTCTGATACCACTTGTAATATATCTGATCTGCAAATATATGAGAATAGAAATATGTCAAAAAATAACAAGATCTGAATATAGAAATGCTTCTCTTTATTGATCAAACCCTTGAGGTAGGGTAACACCATGAAATCGCTCCTTAAGGAAGGAGAACACTCCACAAGCCATATGCTTGTCCTTACAATATTCCTTGACATCTCTTAGTGGGGAGTCTCTAGCCTCTATATAGGATTCATACATATAATACCATGGGTCATTACCATGGTTTTTTCAATACCATCCATGTAATACCATGGGCTTATCAGATTATTGCTAACTACTTGTGGTCCCTTACAAGATGCGGGTTAACCACTTTATTTATTAACTATGGCCCATCCCATTATTACATTATTCCCTTCGGTACCTCCCTCTATACCCCATAATATCCCCTCTAGGTATACTACAGAGAGGGGCACCAAAACTTTGATTTTCCTCTTCTCTAGAGACTCCCTTAAACTCGCACTTCTTTCCTCCTTTCAACAGCAGACTTCACATCCCCAACACTTCCCAAAAGATATTGAATTGCTTGTGAGAGTGATACTTCCAAATGATTTCGTCTTCCTTCTTTATATAGCCTTCTAGTGGTTCGAATGAGGGTCTCTAGGCCGACATGTTGTGGAGGACACATAATTCATATTTTGCTTGATACAAACCTTTTTACATGATTTGAAAGCCCAAGAAGGGTCTCTTCGAATGTACAATGACTCTATAAACTCAATATTAATCCTAGGAGTCCACAATGGGAACTTTGACTAATATGATGATGACCCAAGCATGAAACCCATGCTTTAATAAGTCATTGTTACAATAATAAAAATTCTTTTCTTTATTTTATTGACAAGTACATCACATAATGACTCAAGTACATTATTGAAGACCGAACATAGTTAAATTTTCCAACACTCCCTCTTAACTAGGGAGGTATTCATAATGTACAAATACAATGGAAGATCTCAAACTATATGAAAACACGAAGAACCTATAGGCATCGTAATGCCATGGATTAGATTCTTGACCAGGGCAATCTGTCCAACTAGTCACTCAACAATTTAGGCACCGCAATGCCATGGACTAGATTCTTGACCAGGGCAATCTATCCAACCAGTCACTCAACAATTTAAGCACTGCAATGTCATGGACTAGATTCTTGACCAGGGCAATCTATCCAACCAGTCACTCAACAATTTAGGAACCGCAATGCCATGGACTATATTCCTGACTAGGGAAATCCATCTAGGTGGGACTAAGGTGAACTCAAGCTTTCAGCCCCTCTAGGTACCATTAGGCTTACTTGCTAACCACCAACCCAAATATACATGTTTGTATTCAAAAATCGAGCTCAATAAACAACACCACCTTTCTAATTCCGAGATTCCTGACATCAACACATAGTGCCGACCTAATGTCTCCCCAGGCAATGCTTCACTCGCAAAGCCTCAACAAATCTCTTCCATTCCTCTACCGTCAATACAATCACCAATATCTACCAAACCCAACAGGTTCCTTAGATATTCAAACTTCTTATTAGGAAGAGCCTTTGTCCGAATGTTTGCTACCTGTTCGTCTGTTGGAACATATTCTAGCTTCACGATCCCATCCTGCACCAAGTTCCCAAAAAGTGGAACTTATTATTGATATGTTTCGTCCTTGAATGAAACACGGGATCTCCAGACATCTTGATGCAACTTTGATTATCACAGTTAATCACAATAGGACCCAAAGACTTTTCGAACAAGTTTGTTAGAAGCTTCCTTAGCCAAACAAATTTTTTTCCTATTTCACATGCAACCACATATTCTGCCTTGGCACTACTCAATGCAATGGGATATTGCTTCCTACTCATCCATGAGATCATAGCAGCTCCGAGACTAAAGCATCGTCCCGCAGTGCTCCTTCCATCGATCTCACTGCCACCCCAATCAGAGTTTGTGAAGCCAATCAGCTTGACTTCCTTACTATCATACTTTAGGCAGTGATGTATGGTGCCACGAAGATACCTCAATATATGTTTGGCAGCTATCCAGTGATCATGACGAGGCTCTAATTGAAACTGACTAAGAATATTCCTTGCAAAACATATATCTGGCCTAGTATTTACTAGATACATTCGGGAACCCACCAATTGTCGATATAAGGTGGGATCCACGAGACTCGAGTCGGAGCTTTTCGACTTCTTGAGATTGGTGACCATAGGAGTAACCATCGGCTTGGATTTTATCATCCCAATTTTTTGCAATAACTTAATGATGTACTTTCCTTGCCCCAAATATATCTCCCCAGGTCTCTGCCATACTTCTAGACCTAGGTAGTAGTGCATCAGTCCTAGATCCTTCATCTCAAATTCGGCTGCCAACATCTTCTTGCATTCTTGAATTCTTCGTTCTACACCGGTCATGAATAGATCATCCACATATAGTAGAATAATCACTGGCTCATTATTCACGATCTTGATACATAGATTCAGATCAACAGTACTCTTCACGAACCCAATCATGAGAAGATATTCATCCATTCTTGCATACCATGCTCGGTGCTTGCTTTAAGACATATAGAGCCTTCTTGAATCTGCAAACATGAGTCCTTGCTATTCACTTCAAATCCTTCAGGTTGTTCAATGTACACTTCCTCATCAATGGTCCCATTTAGAAATGTGGTGTTAACATCCATTTGATGGATATTCCACCCCATTGTACCAGCTAGTGAAACCAATGATCTAATGGTAGTGTACCTAGCACTTGGTTCAAATGCTTATTCATAGTCAATGCCTTCCTTTTGAGAGAAACCGCTTGTAACAAACCTTGCCTTGTACTTGTCTATACTTCCATCAACAACATGTTTGATCTTATAAATCCACTTCGATGTGACAACCCATTTGTCACTAGGTTTGGGAACGATTTCCCAACCCCCATTCTTCATGATAGATTGATATTCTTCCTGCATAGCTTTCTTCCAAACCTCTTCATGCTCAGCTTCCTGAAATGTAGATGACTCGGCTTCAATCAACTTTGTCATATATGCTGCATAACTAGATACGTTTTTGGTTTCTTACTTTCCCTGGAGGACCCTTTCACAACTTCATGTATTTCAACATCTTCTAATGTAGCTCTCAAACAATATGGCCTTTTCCTTGTGGTTGGGATAACCACCGATTTTATTGGCTCACTTGGTCCTTCTTCTTCATCATTTGGAGTAGAGTTCTCATGAACTTCATCTTCTTCAAATACTGGAACTTCTTCGTCATCAAAATCAGTAGGAATATGCTTTGATTTCTTGTAAGCTTGATTCTCATCAAATATGACATTCCTGCTTACTTCAATGTATCTTCCCTTCTTTATGTAGATTCTATAAGCTTTTGAGGAAAGACTATAACCAACGAATATTCCCTTGATGCTTGTCGAGTCCAACTTCTTTCGCTTGTCCTTTGGAACATGGACATATGTTGGACTTCCAAATATGCGGAAATGATCCACACTTGGCTTCTTTCTTGTGAATACTTCTTCGGTTGTAATATTATCAAAACTCTTATGGGGGCTTTTATTTTGAACATACACGACAATCATCGGTGCTTCACCCCATAAGAACTTCAGTAGATCTTGATCAAGGAGCATAGTTCTAATACCTTCTTCAATTGACCTATTCTTTCTTTTGGCCAATCCATTTTGTTTAGGATAGTAGGGAACAATGAGCTCCCTCTTAATACCTGCATCCTTACAATATGCAATAACTCTTTAGAGGTGTATTCCCCACCATTGTCAGACCTTAGAGTCGTTATCTTCTTTTCGGTTAGGGTTTCCACCTTAGCCCTAAACTCCTTGAACTTATCAAATACTTCATCTTTAGTTTTGAGTAGATAGAGCCATGTCTTCCTTGAATGGTCATCAATGAATGTTACATAGTAGAGATGACCTCCAAGTGTCTTGTCAGACATGGGCCAGCACACATCATAATGGATGAGATCTAATATTTCTTTAGATCTAGATTAACTATGACGAAATGGCTTTCTAGTATGCTTCCCCAAAGAACATCCCTTGCATACACCTTCATGGTCCAGCTTCATATCAGGAATGCCATTAACCAATTGACTAAGAGTAGGGATGAACCTATAATGAAGATGGCCATATCTTCGATGCCATAGTTCAATGGGACTTATTTCCATAAGAACAAGAACTTGAGGAGATGGAGTGATAACCCGGTAAAGACTTCCTTCTCGAACTCCAGTAACCTGTTGACGGTGCTGGACCCGCCAACATGTTAGGGGATCTCCTGGGTAAGAAGTCCCAACTAGACCTGAGACCATTTGGTGTAGGAGTCCCAACAGTGGGTCGTACGGTATCGCCTTGACCGCGGTTGTGCGTAGAGGCAAGTAAGATAAGCCCCTGACAATCCAAAGTGATGGTTAAACCAACAACACATTTCAGTAAGATTCATATATGCTTATACAAAAAAAGTCCATACATGCATGCATAAGCAAACATATACATTTATCATTAGAGTAAACAAGTTAGTTGAAATACAATAACAACATATGCATGAAACGTGTTGACTCTGTTATATTAAGAAGTGAAAGTTCCAATCATACAATACATCCATGACCAACCACTAGTCTCGATAGCGAAACGTTACAGTCACTGCCGCCTGCTCTTCCAAAGAGATATACTAGCTCTGCAATGTGGAGAAGCCAAGACTCGTTACAATACTCTCCAAGCTTTCTCTAAGATGCTCCTATCGGAAGCTTGGTTGACCAAAAGCGTCTATAATGAGTTATGAGGGACTATATATAGCAAAGGGTGGGGTGACCCTTGACATCCCCTTTGTGACTGTTCCTCTACCCTCATGACTCTTCAACTACTCTATGATTGTTACATTGAACTATCGACACTTGAACTTCCACTTGACAAGATGTTACATACCATCTGCACATGTACCCATGTCAGACAAAATAGGCTTGAGCAAGCCATGCAAGACACCACTATGACTCGGACAACTATGGGAAGACCAACTCTTCGACATCCTCACAATGGTCGACGGTGGCGAACTGATGCCAAGCCCGATAGTCTGCGATGGTGTCCGTGTACTCTGTGGTGACATCTTTTTGGAAACGAATTCTTGCCTCCGTTGCATCCGGGTACACTGCTCTTGCTCCTCTATCCAACTCATCTAATAACATGCACATCATTGTCTTGAGTGCAGCCAGACCAACAACATACTGATTCATGGTGTTTGCACTGATCACCAAGTCTACGCCAGTGGCGATGCGCATCAACTCGTCAAAGTACGAGTCAAGCTCCAGTCGGACTTGTGCCTTTGTCTTTTCCTCGGTGAGTTTCCCAATAGATGGGATCGCATGTGCGCGCACAACAACATCCATACTCCTGAATACCCATGCATGGGAAGCCTGCAAACTAGTGATGAGCTGCGAGAGTTCTTCATAGTTTCGAGTCCGACTTCGGATGCATGCCTTCAGCTCGACCCCTCTAGGCTTCATCATCTTGGGCAAGTGTAACGGGGCTCCCTTGTATCTCATTTTCCATGCTTGCATATAGTCAACAACAGTATGCCAGTTTGACAAGATACATGCTCTCCTAGCACATCGTTGCTGCCAACCGTTGAGATGGACAACTGCCTTATACACGATACCAAACTTGGAATACAACGCCCACATGACTGTCTCAAGGGACGATACCTCATCTAGTATCGCCTTCTTCAACTCGGTTCGGGGGGATGCTGTAACTAGTTCTCCTACTTGCTTGGCTGTCTATAACTCCTTAGCCATTCGCTCGTTCTCAGCTATCAAGAAGCGAACACTCGAGCTAGTGGCTTCGGCATATGCTTTGGTAGCATCGACCAATCCTGTTGGATGCTTGTGCACGCCAGACATGATCACTCGTTCTTCAAACTGCAGGGGATGTGTTGTCATCCAAAGTAGACACTTTCCGTGATTGCACAATTCTATGTTGTGACTCGTCGAATGATATGTTGTGCATCTCTCCTTTTGGATTGTCTCCAAGGATCTCAGTATCTCCTTGGTCGCTTGGGACTTGCTCTGCTTCTGGATCCGGTGAAGTTGGTGGGTCGACCTCTTGATGGTAAGGTATGAGGTCGATGTCTTGCTCTAACTCTTGTTGCTCCATATCTGTATCCATCTGCTCAAGTGCTTGTTCAATCTCTTGAGCGAAGTCCTGCTTCTGCGACTTCTCACCCTGTCTGCTTTGTGCTAGCTGTTCGAATGAGTCTACTACCTGTACAGGCGCAATTTCATCTGTCTGTACATGTTGCGCCTCCTGTTGTACCTGTTCTTGTTGCGCTTCCTTCTCCTGTCTGCGCAGCTCTTGTTCCTTTCGGAGTTGCTCCTTTAACTCATGCGACTCCTTCACTATTTCCTCCATCCTCTGTTTTTATCTCTGCCTTTGTGCGGCCCTGTTGCGCTGTTGCCTCTTCGCCTCAATTGCCAAAGCTGCTTTCTGCACAAGTGGGTCTGCTTTGAAATTGCAGCTTTGATCTGTCTCTGTGTTGTTGACAATCTTCCTCTTGCCTTTGTCGCACGCCTGTATGTTTACCTCTGCTGTTGGTGTTGGTGCTCTCTTGGATGCTGCTTCACGCTGCTTCGCTAACCATTCCATAGCGATGCCGATCGGTTCGTTGGGCCTGGAGAAGTTGTGACAATATCTCCATGGGTCTTCTTCCGCCCAATGACATGCCCCGTGGATCCATAGAAACTGTCTCACGCAGTGATCCTTCACCAAACAATGTGGGTCATACGGATTATAGCTTCGAGTGTCGAAAGGATATTTCTTGATCTCCTCTGTTTCGACATCCGCATGCTTGAGTTTCCATATCTCGTACAACCCGATCCGCAACGGAAGAGTGGGCCAAGGTGCCTTCTTCTTCCGGTGCAGCCTAGCTGACAGTCCTACCGAGATGTGGTATGACATTTCTTGCATGATGAGCTTGTCCATGGTAAACTTCGGCAAAACATGCGGAGGCTTCTCCGCGTTGTACATCTGTATGAAGGTGCCGGACGGTGAGGCATACCAATCCGCTATGTCGATCAATGCCTCCATTGCTGCTTTCGACATGCAAGGTGGATCCTGCTCAAATATCATCTTATACACCGAGGTGACAAAATGATCCGACAGCTGTGTGATAACCCCTCTGAAGTTGCATTCGGAAAACAATTTACAATAAGTATTGACAGAGGTTCCCGCGGATGTCCATGCCCACTTCATGCCTGGGAACTCTTGACGGGCACAAATTGCATCCAAGATGTAGATAGACATGTAGATTTCTGCTTGTTGACCTTTGGGCGGCTGTTGAGTTCCTGTTACCTGTTCCTTCAGCCTGTGAGCCAATAGGTCGGACCAATTGCATGCTTTGCTTTCACTGGCAGTTGGTCCAACGCAATCACCCGACTCTGCGGGAAGGTCTCAGTGCTCTCTTGGCCATACAAGCGACATGCAAAGATGACCAAGTATTGATACGCCTTCTGCAGTAGCTTCATCTTGTAAATCTGGTTGGGTGTCATCCTGAATTTGGTTGGCTCCTCCACCCAGTTCTTCAAGACATCCCTGGAGTTGGCATTGCTGCTGGGTATGCTGAAGGGTGTCTCCATGGTGATCACTGGCTTCGGCAAGTGGTACATCTGCAGATAATCTTGTGTCCTGAAGGTAGCAATCTCTGTCCCGTTGACACTGCTCAATGTCATCGTCTTGGGATCAGTGTGCGAGACGATTCAATATATCATGTCCGCGCATGGGAACGCGGGATACCTACGTGCAATCCGGTACAAGCCGGACATGTGAATTTTCACATAGACTTGGCGGTCTTCGAGATCTTCCCCAAATATGCCTGAAAATGTATCATTGACCTCTTGCCATTTCAGCTTGATGTCTTTGTCTACGATCAACTTGGTGTCTTCATAGATCGGCAAACTCATAGACACTCGCTCAACTGTTGCTCCTGTTGGCTTTCGTCAGTGTTTTTTGACACTACTCTCTTGGAGGTTATTGATCTTGCACTGCTGAGAGATGGACGAACACTTGCTATATCTGGAGACATGGCGACATGCATGGCAAGAAATTTGTCAATTAAAAACAAAGCAAACTTGAGGGATGACATGCAACATACCCGGGGAACTGCTGGCAAGGATTGAGCAATTTTCACTGGTAGGCCGGAGGATTGACTGCTAGAACTGCCCAAAAAGCAGTTCGAACTGTCGGGAGGTTGGTTGATTATTGGAATTGTGCAATGCGCAATCCAGACTGGCTTGTTGGGTGCTGAGATTGCGCAATGCGCAATTTCCGCTGGCAAGTGATGCAGGCCCAAGGACTGCATTGCGCAATTTTCTGGGCCAACAGTCATTGCCTTTTAGAATTGCGCAAAGCAAGACTGGAGGGCAGTGACTAGCCAAAATTGCGCAATGCTGTCTTGGTGAGGCAAAGCCTAGGCCAAGGTTGCCCAGACCCGCTGACGGGCAATTGAAAGCAAATGAAGATGTGAATGCATGGTGATACTGAGTGTAAATAGGAGTGAATAATCATGCATGCAAATAGTCAATGCAAGATTCAAAAAACGGAACATGTAAGTGTGTGAAACAAGTCGTCGAATCGGCGACAGCTCGTGCAAAATAGTGTCATGCATGCGACAACAATGAGATGTATACGAAAATTGAAACGGTGTTGTATAAGCTAACGTGCATGCAAACGACAACAAGTGTTCATAGAAATCAAGCAAACAACACTCACATAGGCCAAAACACAAAAAGCGACAAAAATGTTGCAAAAGACAAGTAAAGCGGACTTACCCAGAAATAGTTGAGCTGGTTGTGCCGAAGACCCCTGGAGGTGCTGTGGGATGTCAGAGCTCCAAGATCGATGTGAAGAATGAGCTCTGAAGCGTCGAATAAATAAGTTTGAGGCTCATGACACGCATGCCACAAATTTAGGAAAAAACGACACTTGGAGGAAAGTTTCTAAAACGATCATTGCATGTAACGTCCAGCTGCTAAAAATAGCTCCCTAAAATCTAGGGATGCTTTTTGTATGTCGCTTTTTGCTACTTCGGGAAAAAGCAGCCCATGCATGTAAGTCAAGTTTTCTCGGTCTCGGTTGGAACCGGTGAACTCGAAGGCACATGCAACAACCTGCTTGATTGAGGGAGATTATTGCGCAATTTCTGGGAGGAAGCTGGGCTGGCTGTCCAGAGGGATTTCACAATTTTTGGGAGGAGTAGCTGACTGATGCCCATAATTGCGCAATTTCTGGGTTGAGCTGCATTACTGGGCCAAATTGCGTAATTTTCCAGAGGAAGGTTGCTTGACAAGATTGCACAATTTTTGAGCTCAGTAGACTGCCAGTCAGATTTGCGCAATTTCTGGAGGGAAGGCTGGTTCCCCTCCAGAATTGCGCAATTTTTTGAGGGAGCTGCTCAGCCAACAACTGACCCAAGTACGGAGTGGCAGCTTGTGAGGGGAGTGAAACAAACCATCTTGCACAGTCTGGCAAGCTGCTAGAAAACCAATGAAGCTCATGTACTTGATAGTGCAAGACATGGTGCTAGGATGGTTGGTAGGGAGGCTCCAAAACGGAACTAAGGCAAAATTTTGGAGGGTGGTTGTAGCTGCTACAACATAACCCTAGCTTTGTTAATACTAGAGTTCTTTCCCGAAACCAATACTTTTCCATCAACAAAAGCAATTCTTTCCCCTTTATCTTCTAAATAAGAAATATAAAGTAAATTCTTTTTCAAACCTGGCACATAGAGTATGTTGTTGAGGTGCAATTTTGTTAGTTTTAGATAACAATGGTATGTTCTATGCTTAAATGCAATTTACTTCAATTTTTCTTATCATTCCAATATCAATTTCCAGATTAGCAATCACAATAACATTGATAGTAAATGCAGATAGAACATAAACAATAAGCAGAAGACAAGCCAAGGCAAGAGGACATAATATTTGGCGAATGCCAGGGAAAAACCCCAATGTGGGGAAAACCCTTTGATCAAATCTTCTTATTATTCTTCAGAAGTTTAGTAGAGAGAGAGTACAATATACAAAATTTACTTGCCCAAACACAATCAAATCTGTCCAGTGAAATCGCAGTCAACAAGATGCCCTATCCAAAAAGTCAACGCTGGTCAAATCAGTAGAATTACTTCTCTAAATCAGCTCGGGCAAACCTAGTCAATTCGGCCTCCAAGAATAGTCCGAATTAGCCCGAAACAGTCTAGAAAATGTCAGTCAAACTCTGTCAACGCAGAGTCAAACCTGCGGTCAAATTCCCTGTGGTCAACGCTGGTCAAACAACCCAAAAAAACTCTAAATTTGTGCCAGGAAATGTTGCCTACCCAAACAGAATTTCTCTCAAGAAAAACGCAATCAAACAAGGTCAACTGCTGCCCCATCAATGCTGGATAAACTTGTTGCACCTTGGTCAATGCAAAAATAGAAAAGTACAATCAACCCTTCACACATGTGGAGAGAACTTGCCCAGAAATCCGTACGACTCAATTAGATGAGGGGAGAGAGAGATATGTGATTGATGATGAGTGTCCAAATGAGGTAGATGGTCCTTCTATTTATATGCAATATTGAGGATGAAAAGACTTGACTTTTGGGCTTTTGAGCCTCTACATTAGTTTGCTGGCCGACCTTGACAATTTGTCCATAAAAGAAATACATTTATAATTCCATTTGTACATGTTAGAATGAGATGATCTTTAAATCAATCCTTCACCTCTCAGAAAGAGGAATCCAATAAAAATATCAACGTCATCATATGAGCTGTCCAAGGTGGAGTTTGGCCCTAGTTGCCAATTTTAGCACTCCTTCTCAACTAGGGAGAACTCCACCTGCCAAATCATCTGTCAATCTGTACCATCTCTGATATTCCCGTTATACTTTGCTTTGCTCTGCTTTGCCGAACCAAGAAGAAATAATGAAGAAGAAATGATCGAGTGTACCACTCTCCATTGACCCAAAGTCAGTCTCCATTGGTCCTAGATCAATGTCAAACATCCTAGCATAGGGAGTACGGTGGTACACGATGCATCCATCGATAGTACTATGATCCCTATCCTCATTACCCTACTCATTGGCCAGATGAGAGCTACTTCCCGTGAGTCCCAGACTACATGGGTAGGATGTATCAGCAGGAGAAGGTGAACCGCTCATCCTGCTCATATGCGATAGGAGAAGGTGAACCACTCATCCTATGCATATTTCAATCATCATGAGGTCTCACAGGGGAAGGTGAATCACTCACCCTGTACACAACGCACCACTAGGGAAAGGTGAACCACTCACCCTGTGGTCACTCATAGCTCCAAGAAGTACCCCAAGCCCCCTGGAGCTCCCAGAGCTCAATATCCAACTCAAAGGAGACCCTCATAAGAGGGTCTCTTCACGACTCCAAGTCGTTCATGGAAGGTTAAGAATTTGACCTTCCCCAGGGGCTTCATAAGAATACCTACGGCATGATCATCAGTCCTAATGTGACAGAGCCTTATTGCTCCCCGTTGTAGCATATCTTGGATAAAGTGGCACCTGATATCAATATGCTTGGAGCAGTCATGAAACACGGGATTCTCAGAAAGACGAATCCCACTTTGGTTGTCGCAGTAGATCACGGTGGTACCCAACACATGCCCAAAGAGCTCATTAAAGAGCTTACTTAACCAAACAGCTTCACAGGAGGCCATACTAGCAACAATATATTCGGCCTCGGTGGTGCTCAAAGCAACCGATTTCTGCTTCTTGCTGATCCAGGATATCGAAGCAAAACCTAGTGAGAAGCAACATCCTGATGTGCTCTTACAATCCACCACACTGCCAACCCAGTCAGCATCATAAGAACCATGGAGGCTCAAATTCTCGACAGTGTATCTTTGTCCTAGGTGATTGTGCCCCGAAGATATCTCAAGAGATTCTTGGCAGCAATCCAATGTATGTGATGAGGCTTGACCATAAACTGACTCATTGTATTCATTGCAAAGCATATGTCCGGACGAGAGTTCACCAAGAACATCAGGCTCCCCACGAGTTGACGATACTCAAAAGGATTTCCCAAATCGGGCCCAACAACAGTTTCGCATAACTTCTTGAAGTTAAGTTCCATCGGAGTAGTCACAGACCTACAATCCACCGTCCCAAATCTTTCAAGTAGCTTCACAATGTATTTTCCTTGGGAAAGGAAAATCTCACCTAGCTTTTGCCAGACCTTCAAGCCTAGGAAGTAGTGCATCATCTCAAATCAAAAGCCAACTCCCTCTTACATTGATGAATAAGTGGGTCTGCCCCTGTCAGAAAGAGATCGTCCACATAAAGTACCAAAATGAGAGGTTTGTCATTCTCAACTTTAAAGTAAAGGTTCAGATCAACTTCACTTCTTGTAAAACCCAGCTTCATCAGATAACTGTCGATTCTCTCATACTAAGCCTGGGGAGCTTGCTTCAACCCATAGAGGGCTTTCTTCAACTTGCATACATGTGTTTGACGATCTTGAACTTCCAACCCCTTGGGTTGTTCTACATAGACTTCCTCCTTAATTGAACCATGCAAGAAGGTGATTTTGACATCCATCTGGTGTAGGTTCCATCCTTGCGAGGTAGCAAGGGCTATAATCGAACGGATGGTGGTATATCGGGCCACTGGTGCAAATATCTCATCGTAGTCCACACCTTCCTTTTGAGAGAAGCCTCGAACTACAAACCTGGCCTTGAACTTTTAAACACGTCCATCAGCTCAATGCTTGATCTTGTAGAGCCATTTCGAGGCGACAATGGATTTGTCCTTGGGTCTAGGGACCACATCCCAGTTATCATTCTTCATAATCGGCTCATACTCTTCGTTCATAATATCTTTCCATACTTGGTGCTTCATAGCTTTTCCGAATGTGCGACACTTAGTTTGAATAATGGTGCTCACGACAGTTAAGTACCATTGGTACCTATTTGGCTTCTTAGTTTCACGAAAAGTTCCCCTTGCAGCAATATGATTGTCAACATCTTCGAGAGTTTCCCACAACCATGAGGGTCTTCTATTTTGAGGAGGAGGGCTCATGAGGAGGTGGATCAATGGGATCCATTGGTCCCTCAACATCGGGCATCGACTCATCCTGTGGTTCTCCCTGCTTTCCTGTATCTGCTTCTTTGTCCTTCTTTGGAATAGGAAGGTTACTAATCGTCCCAAGGGCAGCATCTTCATCGAAGGTGACATCATGACTTATCTCCACTTCTCTTTGACCAGGCACATAGATTCTATATGCCTTAGAAGTTTCACTGTAGCCCACAAATGTTCCTTTCTTCCCAGATGCATCCATTTTGCTTCTCTTTTCTTTTGGCACATGAAAATACACTGGGCTACCAAAAATTCTAAAGTGAGAAACATCAGGTTTCTTACCGGTGAAAACTTCTTCGAGAGTTTTGGATTCCAGCGCTTGATGAGGGCATTTATTTTGAACGTACACGACAGTGTTGGCAGCTTCCGCCCATAAGAACTTCAGAAGGCTTTGATCACGAAGCATGGCATGAGTGGCTTCTATAATGGAATGATTCTTTTTTTCAGCAACTCCATTTTGCTCGGGAGTATATGCGGTAGTAGTCTCCCTTTAATGCCAACTTCTCTACAATAGTCATTGAACTCATTTGATTCATATTCGGTTCCATTATCGGTCCTCAATATTTTGATCTTCTTCCTTGTTTGATTTTCAACCAAGGCTTTGAAAGAACGGAACCATGTGAACACTTCGTCCTTCTTCTTCAAGAAATAAATCCAATTTTTGCGAGAGAAGTCATCCACAAAGATAGCATAATAACATATCCTCCTAGAGATGTCACGAGCAACATACTAGATAGATCAGAATGAACCAATTGCAAAATGTCGGTAGTCTTGCTATCACTTGAGGGGAATGGTCCCCTAGTATGTTTTCCTTCGACACATGTTGGATTTCTAAGTCTATCTGTTAGAAATCCTTCATGTACTTTCTAATTTATTTCTTCCTACTTGTTCTCTTAATTAACAAGTTATTTACCATGTAAATACTGAAAATAAATACAATTAGATGCTCAACACATACATGGAAAAACAAGCACATAAGTGACACCATTATTTTTGGACTAATGTCTCTGGAAAAACCCAATGCGGGAAAACCGGTGTAGCTATCTGAGGGTTTTATTATTATGCAGTTTCAAAATACAATCTGGGTGCCAGAAATGGCTCACCCAACAGAGAATGTTCTCGGTAGTAGTACCTCTCAGTCAAACACAAATATTCCGGCTAAAAACCTCGGATATACAATCCCACAACTCTCAGCTCTAATTTGCCCCACGAAATCTTCCAGCGTCAGTCTCTAGGGTCTGCGTCAGCCTCTTTAGCCCAGCGTCATCCCAACGTCACCCCAACAAGCCCTGCGTCAGCCTCTGGAGCCTCTGCGTCACCCACACTGGCTCTCTCTGGCACTGTGCAGCTCCTTACTGCCTCTGCGTGGCCTTTGGTTGCTTCTGCCTGGCCTCCAGCTGGCTCTGCGTCAACCCTCTCTTGGTTTCTGCAATTCTCCCGGTACCCTCTCTACCTCTTTGCTTCTGTATTTACTGCCCTCAGCTGCAATGCTGATCACTCCTTCGATTTCCTCAACAAGCCCTGCCCCAGAAAATTGAATTCTTGATCAACTCAGTGTGTTCCCCAAGTGACCCTCAAGCCTCTTCTTATACTTTTCTAGTTGGCAATTCAACGGCTGAGATTAAGTCCCTAATCAACGGCTAAGATTAGATCTAGGTTGATCCATGACTTTTGGACCATTCTAACTCAGTTTTATATTAATTCACATTAATATTTTATTTTCCCTAAGTTTAGACTTAGGGACTCCATTAAAAGTATTAATTATTTTAACATCTCCCAAACTAGTTAGATTCTGCCCAAACCATTTATGGGTATTGGAGATCTCATGTGCTTTAGTCTTGCCACCAATTTTCGTGGCTAGAGCACATCCGATGTTACCCCAAATCAACAACACATCCCTGACAAACACCTTCATGTTCTACTTTGAATTCGGGCATACCTGTCACCATCTTCCTCACATCGGGTAGAGTCTTATAACGTAGATGAGCAAACCGCTGGTGCCATAATTCGGATTGAAGAGATGTGTCGCAAGACATAGCTCCTAGTGGACTTCCTCCAATTTGATATAAGCTATCAACCCTGAATTCCAAGAGTAAATGCTTCAAAACACGTACCTTTCCATCATGAATGCCACCTTGAATCCTTTGTCTTCCATCATTGAGATAGATACCAGGTTTTTCTTTAGATCAGGTACATATAGTACTTCTTGTAGATGAATGGTGTTACCTTGATTTAATTGAAGAGTAACATTCCCAACTCCCTTCACGGGATAGGTGGCATTGTCCCCAAGGATGATTTCCAAATTTGTATCCTTTTCTATCAAATTTAAAAGAGCTTCCTTATACCTAGTGAAGTACCTTGAGGCACCACTATCAATCAACCAATTTCCCAAGGTATTCGAAGGAGAGGCAATAGAGAGGGCATATATAAGATAAAATTCTTTTTGCTTGTTATCTACAACATTAGATTCATCATACTTGGAGTTTCTTGATCTTTTGGGAGGTCGACCATTTCCATGTTGAGTAGCGGGAGCATTCGTTTTTCCTTTGTTGTTGAATCTGCCATTGTTTTGATTGTTGTTACCCCTGAAATTGTTGCGGTTGTTGTTGTCATCATCCCGAGGTGTATCCCTTTTATCAGGACACTCCCTAGCATAGTGGGCCAAACCTGTTAGAAATGAAGCATCTTCCCTTTTTTCTATCTTTGAATCCCAATCTTCCTTGACATTGCTTCTTTGAACCTGCATTGTTCTTCTTTTTAGCATGAGCAGAGAATGCAGTAGGTTCATTCCTATTTGAAGGCATGTCTCTCTCCATCGTTCTTGTTTCTTCTTGAGTACATCTAGTCAACAATTCATCAAAACCTAGAATCTTGTCATTGTTGAGGATAGTAGTGTTGAACGCATCCCATTCCCAAGGGAGACCTCCAAGGGCAATGAGAGTGAGCTCCCTGTCAGCTATAACTTCACAAAATAAATAAAAGATCATTTTTTATTTTGGTGATCCTCATGAAGTAGGATTGGATATCTTCTCCTCTTCCCTTCTTTATGTCCTCCATCTTGTTCTTGAGGAAGAGAATTTGATTTACATTGCTAGCTTTAAACATGTTAACCAACTTGTCATACATCTCTTTAGAGGTGCCCAAATCGGAGATGTAAGCAACTAAATGCTTATGAATAAAATCCTTGATGATCTTCTTAGCTTTGACTTCACCTTTCTTGTGCTTTGTCTTAGCCGCAGTCAATGCATATGAAGGAGGTTCAACAATCTTTCGCTGCACATAGTCCATAGCATCATGCTCTTCCAAAGTCAAGTCAAGAGACATCTTCCATGCATGATAATCAGACATATCATTGAGCTTATCATTAGTTTTGAAATAAGATGAGGAGGCCTTTGAAACTAGTGCTTGTCCAACAGATCTTAGTGATTGCTCCTCTCTCTCGTTGGGCTTTATCTTCACCTCAACTCCGATACCATGTTAATTTTAAATAACAATGGCATGTTCTATGCATAAGAGCAAATTACTTCAATTTTTCTTATTAGCTCAATATCAATTTCCATGTTAGCAATCACATTAACATTGATAGTAAATTCAGATAGAACATAAACAATAAGTAGAAGAGAAGCCAAGACCAGAGGATGTGATATTTGGCGGATGCCAAGGAAAAACCCTAATGTGGGGAAAACCCTTTGATCAAATCTTCTTATTATTCTTCAAAAGTTCAGTAGAGAGAGAGAGTACAATATACAAAGTTCACTTGCCCAAACACAGTCAAATTTGTCTAGTCAAATTGCAGCCAACAGGATGCCCTAACCAGAAAGTCAACGCTGGTCAAATCAACAAAATTACTTTTGCAAATCAGCTCAGTCAAACCTAGTCAATTCGGCCTCCAAGAATAGTCCAAATTAGCCCAAAGTAGTCTAAAAAAAGTCGGTCAAACTTGGTCAAATTCCCTGTCAAATCCCCTGTGGTCAATGTTGGTCTAACAACCCAGAAAACCTCGAAATCTGTGCCAGGAAATGTGGCCTGCCCAAACAGAATTTCTCCCAAGAAAAACGCAGTTAAACAAGGTCAACCGTTGCCCGGTCAACAATGGTCAAACTTGCTGCACCTTGGTCAACGTAGAAAACAAAAACGTACAGTCAGCCCTTCGCACGTGTGGAGGAGAGAACCTACCCAAAAAGCCGTATGACTCAATCAGATGAGGAGAGGGGGAGATATGTGAGTGACGATGAGTGTACGAATGAGGTAGTTGCTCCTTTTATTATATGCAACGTTGAGGATGAAAAGACGCGACTTTTGGGCTTTTGAGCCTACATTAATTTGCTGGCCAACCTTGACAATTTGTCCATAAAAGAAATAAATTCATAATTCCATTTGTACATGTGAGAATGAGATGATCATTAGATCAATCCTACATCTCTTAGAAAGAGGAATCCAATAAAAATATCAGCTTCATCATATGAGCTTTCCAAGGTGGAGTTTGGCCCTAGTTGTCAATTTTAACAAGCTTCGATCAATTGTCCAACTTTAGTGATGTAGATCCCATGCCTCTAACATCATAGCTTTTGTTGTCACCCAATTCCACTACAAGGGAGGATGATTCATTTGATAGTGTTTGTAGTTGCCTACTTTCCCCTGTCATATGTCTCGATGCTCCATGCATTATCATCAGTAAGAGATCCTGTAAGGGCTATCAAGAATCCATGACTCTTGACTTTGTTGAATAGGTAGTAGATGATCTTCTTGATCCATCTTCTAGCAGAGTTGAAACCCAATCTTATGTAGTTCACCATAGAGGGAGAATCCATGCCAACAAAGTGATCTTCGACTTCTCTTGACCTTAGCTCTGATATCACGTTGGAAAATCAAAGATATTATATTAGGGTTTGATTCTTTGATCTTGATAATTACTTGCGAGTGTGTTGGCTTCTTTTACTTCTTTATTATCTTATCTTTCATCAAGCAATTATACATACATGAAGATCACAAAACAAGAGACACAAGATGTAGGCACATGCCATGGAAAAACCCCCTTCGAGGGGAAGACCTAGGCAAAGTAATTCTTCCTTTCAATAGTAATCTTTGAGACCCTTCACCCTAGACCAAGACCAGACTTTCCCTCCACACCATGTTAGCCTCCAAGATCTTCGACCTCTTCTAGCAACTTCGACTATGCAGCAAATCCCAGTAGCATGCAACTTTTGGCAGAACAAAACCTTAGGAGACTTCGATCTCCTAAACCAGACCATGAAACAAAATGAGAGGGGCACCAAAACTTCAATTTTCCTCTTCTTTAGAGACTCCCCCAAACTTGCACTTCCTTTCGGCAACAGACTTCGCATCCCCAACACTTCCCAGCATTTCCCAACACTTCCCAGAAGATATTGGATTGCTTGTGAGAGTGATGCTTCCAAATGATTTGGACTTCCTTCTTTATATAGCCTTCTAGTGGGTCAAATGAGAGTCTCTAGGCTGACTTGATCTTCCTTGGGCCGACGTGATGTGGAGGACACATAATTTATATTTTGCTTGATACAAAACCTTTTTACATGATTCGAAAGCCCAAGAAGGGTCTCTTCAAATGTACAATGAATCTATACACTCAATATTAATCCTAGGAGTCCACAATGGGGACTTTGACTAATATGATGATGACCCACGCATGAAACCCATGCTTTAATAAGTCATTGTTACAATAATACAAATTATTTTCTTTATTCTTTTGACAAGTACATTACATAATGACTCAAGTACATTATTGAAGACCGAACATAGTTACTTTTTCCAACATTATGTTGACTAAATCGTCATCATACATTGCTTACTCTTTCCCTGCCTACAACTAAAACCCTATGTTCATGAAACTATTTTAAAAATAAAAATTTAAGTTGACATTATGGTTTGAAGGAACATAAACATATCCTCATTTCTCTAGGATAAAGTGAATACAATTTCTACATCTATACAAAATATTATACATTCCTAATATTCCACAATGCAACTGCTCTTACCACCCACCTCTTTATATAATTTTAGATATTTTTCACTTGTTCGTACAATGTGTTAATATGGTAACGTGAGAGGCGACATGCATATTTCCACCTGTAATCAAGTCATGAAGAAAGCAGTGCAGGCAAATTGTGAAACCCGCCACTCATTGAATCTCACTCTCTCTCTACACTACTAGATTAATCTTCATCTATTAAATGTACGTTGCATATTTGATAAAGAAGTCCAGAAAACATCCAAGCATGGAGTTCCTAAGAGAATTGCTTAGCTCAAATAATCCCTGAAGCCTTAAATTCAACGACTGCTGCTGAACACTCCAATTATATAGTCGATCACAGTTAGAGCCCTAAATTGTGTGATGTGGAGAATATTATACATAGTGATGAGTTGTTGCAATAAGGAAGAGTCAATATGAGCTTGATAAATTGCAGAGATGATTAAAGAGAGGACCTCATATCCCGCAGAGTTGAAACCTGGCTCTAATACCAAAATTTCGTGCCCTAAATTTTAAAATCAACCAGACAATCTAACTTTTAACAATTTAATTGCAAATATTTACTTGGAAATATTGTTTGAAGGCAATTCTGAATTGTCGTTGCTCTCGCTTCTGCTACCAAACCGACCTATTCCTCCAAACCTATCAGGGATCAACCTATCCAGTTCCCAGATCCATAAGACTTCGAAATTGAGGTCTCCTGGACCCATGCCCAAAGCTCCAAGAACAATTGCTCAAACTTCTTCCTCTATTCGTGATTATCTCCGTATTTCCTCCTCTGTCTTCGCTTCACTGGAATGACAAAGTAAAATATGTTTACCATGCCCTATCTTGTCACATGGAAATCTAGGATGATCTTTTATCCATTTTAGAGGTGGTCACGATCCCACCCTTTTATGCTTAAATAACACTGTTACCCACCACTTTGTGGGTGATATCCCGAGGAGAAATTTTTCTCCATGATAAACCTCATCTGGCCACCAACAATCCCTTGATGCCTCCTACTAGCTCGTTGTGCCATTTCTCTGCCACCTAAGCTAGCCAGGTGGTCCCTCACCCACTTGTATTGATCGTATGTTTGAAGGTGGGTCTCTTGATTCTAAAGGTATGTCTTGTCATTTGGTAATTAAGTATTGGGTTTACTTATCATGGATACTTTTGGGTATGGATTGATTGGGGGATTTGGCGGAAAGAGTGGGCTTGGTTTCTGCTCCTGCTCCTTGATATATTTTGGTTGTTACCCTTGGATCTTAGTCCCGTGGGATCTCGTTTACTTACCATTTGGTTCTAGGATGGTACTACTTGGGAAACCTCGATTCTGGGTGCATGGTCCCGCTCCTTTATCCGCACATATTACTCCCTTTCCACTCACTATACCCCCATTCATCTTTTCTCCCACCTGGGTTCACATTCCCATTGACCCACATGGGGCTAGCCTCCCTATCCCCTTGCCCCCACCTTGGGTTAGGCCTAGAATGATGCCCCAGAGGTTGAAGCAATTAAAAGAAAAAGTGAAAAGCATAAATGGCCACATTTAACAGGAAATTGTACTACAAAATGCAAAAGATGGCCGGGACAAAAATGATTAGGATGTGGGCAAAATCCATTACGTGAGCTCTACCCCAATCATTGGCCATCACCCTGGTTCCATAGGCCCTAGATGAGGCTCCTTTATCATTCAGGAACCCATGATTGTCCCAACCCCTGGAGGGCAATGAACCGCCCTACCTAAAAGGGGGTAATCACTGCTATATCTTACACATCATGCTTTTGTCCTTTGAGCCCTGAGAAGTTAATTAAAGAAAATTTATAAAAGGCAAAAGGCATATAAAGTGTTGATCAGTGGTTGTCATTGATGTCAACCCAAGCAGCACGGCTACCCCGATCTTGCATGGGCGTTTTGACTTGACAACTCGTACTATTTTGCGTCAAAGATCTTCTCGCTGGATTCTACTCGTCGAGATGTTTCCGTTGATATATGGTACGCCTCCCAGTTCTTCACGGTTTGATAGTTATTTGTGTCTGAAGTCGTAAACCCCCATTAGTGGGCTAAAACCCCGGGGGTTGAGACATCACCTTATTCACCAACGGTTGTGAATATATGACAGGGATTCTCACTGTAATTTCACCTCGTATAAGTTGAATAACTTGAAAATCCAAAGATAGTGAACCAATCATTGACATCACACTCGAGTAAGACCATATGCACTAATCAAATCATTGATTTCATATTTTTTGTGGAATTAAAAATATTTAACACAAATATTAAATAAAGTTTTTTTTTTTTCAAGAGTGAATGTACATCAAATTAACTTCAAAAAGGGTAGTGATTCTTCCTTTATTCGTAAGGAAGCAATATAGGAGAAACTCTTACAACCTAAGTTGCAGGAAACGTGGGTCTAGGGTCCGTTTCCGTACGGAAACGAAACGGAAACGCGTTTCCGCGTACCGTACGGCGTGGAAACGCGTTTCCGTCCGTACGGGCGCGTTTCCACACGTTTCCAGGCGTTTCCACACGTTTCCACGGATGGAAACGCGTTTCCACGCCGTACGGGCCTCGTTTCCCACAAAATAACACTTGTTTTTAAAAATTTTTTTTTTTTTTTTTTTTTTTTAGGGTTTCTAATCACTTCTAGAAACTCATTTCTAAAGTTATAAAATAGCAGTGCCTCTCATTTCTCTCATCATTATGATTGCACATATATATATATAATTTTAATGTTTTTAATATATATATATATATTATATATATATTATATATAAATATTCGCGTTTCCCCGTTTCCAAATTGGGGAGGTCGCGTTTCGTTTCGCTTCCGCGTTTCGTTTCGCTTCCCCGTTTCCCCGTTTCGTGCAACTTAGCTTACAACGTTCATGAATCCCTTCCAATGTTTATATGAGAAAACCATTTGATATAACTTAATGTGTGATGTTTATGAATTAAAATAAGAACTTCAATGAATAACCAAAAGAATTTAACCTCCAAGAGACTATTAAAAGAATTTATCCTTCTCCAACGTATAACAATGAAGCCCCTCTTTAATCCATTGATATGCCTATAAATGAACAATCAAAATACCTCTCAACATATATGTGATAAACGAATAATCTCGAAGGAAGATCTCTGAAATTACTTGGCCTGTGTAGAAGCGTTGCATCAAATGAAAGGGTTAGATAAGTGAGGGTTTCGTTGTATTTTTGAGCTTTCTTTTGTTTGATTGGGCAGACCTCTTTTGCAGCATATGACTTATATTAGAGCGTGAAAAATTCTGGGCACATAAAGCACTGGTAGCATGAGATTTATGGCAGCATGAGGGTTTCCTAGGCCCTTTGGCAGCGTATTGTTTCTGAGGCCCCCCGAGGCCTAGTTTGTGGCAAAATGTGGAGGTAAAATGAGCCAGCGAAGAGTTATCTAGGGCTGAGTTTACAGAGACTGTTTGGGGTCCAAAGTTAGCTATGTCTTAGGCCAATAATATGGGGCAGGAATCCAAGATCAAGACGACAAAATAGGACTGTGTTTGAAGGCTGATTGGGTTGATTTGAGGGAGGCCGAGAGCTGGAGTTGTTTCCATGGCAGCACTAAGGTAACATTGCAATATCTTAGGCTTATTTCATTTAAGATTCAGATCTACATTTATACCTTGTGTTCAGAACTGGTTAGGGCTCATTTCAGATTAGTGGATAAGGCATATCATCAAGGTAAGTAGTAAGGCTTGCAGCAGTTTTTAGGGAACAACTTGTAGGCTTTTAATAGCCAGTTTTAGGACTGTATTATATCTAGCTCATGTCAGGGATAGTGTCATCAAAGGGGTCAAGTGTAGGTCTGTCTAGTGTCTAGCAAAGTTTTAGGATCACCCCAGAAGAGTGAAGTCTGAGCATCATTAAGATTTTACTGCCATCAAGAAAAGAGACATGTATGTACTGTTATATTTCTGTTGTTGTATATCTATTTCTGCTAACATAACTTTTAGTATGTTTATTACTATTGTACTAATTCTCTTTGCTGGCAGAGGTAAGTTTTGTTAAAGGGATGTTGTGTTTATTTGTTTTGCTTTGGGATTGGGTTCCGTTGGGCAATTTGCATGCAGCCTGTAGGTAGAAGAAGAGTCAAGGACAACATCAAGCGAGCATTCAAGAGCTGAAGTATCAAATCAAAGGAAGCATTGCAGCGGCACATCCTTTGAAGACATGACAGCCGTTGGTATATTGTGAAGTGTCAAGGCCAAGAGTCATCATTGTAAAGTCATAAAAGTGCCATCATTGGAAGAGTCATTATTGTAAAAGAGTCAATCTGCCTAGAGTCGAAAGGCATTATTGGGAGGTATAGGAGTCTTTGGTGGGATGATGTCATGGTTGGGTTGCACGTCATAGTGTGATTGGGTGTTCGGTCAAAATCATTGTAAATCATATTGTATTGTGGATCGTTGTCCCTGGTACGGGAATCCACACTGTTGTCTTATTTCAGTCATTATAGGGTGGTAGGGAGGTGCTAGGCAGGTGCATGAAGTCGCCTGCAGGTTGGAGCCTGTGAACACTTCAAGGTGGTAGGTTGGTCTAGGGTGTTGGGGCATCCACTTAGTTGATTACTGAAGAAACCATGGCGTTGGGGTGTCCTTCCAATGCGAGATGGAGTAGAATGCTTTTCTAGAATTCTAGGAAGTTGTTGCTTTCATTTCAGTTTGGCTGAAGATTAAAGAATTTATTAGAAAAGTGTTCGGTGGTTTTTGATCCGAAGGGGGTTTTCCACCTAAAAGTTTTGTGCCTACTGTGTTCTTTTATTTATTGTTATTACTGCATACACATTAATAATAATTGAAGATTAACTAATGCTCTGAAAAGATTTGAAAGTGCTAATTGCTAAGGAATACTGATTCACCCCCCCCGCCTCAGTGTTTTCCAACAATTGGAATTAGAGTTTGGTTCCTTCAATAACAGTCTAACAACTGGAAGGAGATCATGGAGTATATTAAGAATAGAGTTCCTTTGTTCAATGGAAATAACTATGCACTTTGGAGTGGAAGAATGCAGGTTCATTTGCTGGCGCAAGGATATGAAGTATGGGAAATTGTTGACAAAAGGCTTCGTACTGACCCAGGATGAACAAGGTAAGAAAAATATGGTATATGATGCAAAGGCTAAAGATCTTATTATCAATGGGCTTATCGAATCTGTTTATCTTAAGGTATTGAGTTGCAAAACTGCTAAAGAGGTATGGGGCAAGCTTGAAAATATATATGCAGGTGACTCAAAGGTGAAAGAAGCAAAGCTTCAAATTTTCAGGGCAAAACTTGAACAACTCAATATGAGGGAAGATGAAGATATTGCTGCATACTTTCAACGTGTTGATGAAACAACAAATACATTGGAATTTTTGGGGAACTTGTTGAAACAAAAATTGTTGTTCCAAAGATCCTGAGAACCTTGCTAGAAAGATTTAACCCTAAGGTATCTGCTTTGGAAGATAGATCGAACCTGACCAATCTCAGCATAGATGAATTGCATGGAATTCTTACGGCATATGAAATGAGGATTGAAGAGGATGGCACATCTCACTTAGAAACAACATTTGCCACATCCAAGAAGAATAGTAAGGACAAGCAGACTCTGAAAGCAAAAACTTGCAATTGTAAGGATGAGGAAAAGGAAGAAGATGAAGAAGAATTCTTAGATAAAGAGTTTGCCTATTTCATGCGGAAAATGAGAACAGGTACGGGAAAATTCAAATGTAAACTTCCATTAGTATGTTTTGATTGTGGTGAGGTTGGGCATTTTGCAGCCAAATGTCCTCACAAAAATGATGTTGTTATGAAAAGAAAGAAAAGTCCTAGGAAGTTCAACAAGCAAGGCAAGAAGAAATGGTTTAAGAAAAGTTTCTTCTCCAAAGAAGATAGCTCCTCATCTGAAGAAGACATTGATAGCGAAGAAGAATTCAACAGAAGAGTATTTTTTATGGCCAAGCACAATAAGCAAAAGGAACCTGGTGAAGAAGGAGACGACGAAGAAGAAATGACTACGGTTAAATTTCAAAACTAAGTGATCAGGGTTATCAAAGAGCTCAAGGCCGAGAAGAAGCACGTCAACAATCTTGAAGACGAATTAAAGATAGAAAGGGAACAGGTCCTAAATCTTAAAATCAAGGTTGAAGAATACAAACGAATTGAAGAATCGGTCAGGAAAGAATTAAAGGAAAGCAACAATGAAAGAGAAGCATTGGATGCTGAAATTGTTTCTTTATGAAAGGAAGTAAAAAATGGAAAAATTCTTCAAAACTATGCCAACAACTCAAAGACAATGGACGAACTCATCAACAACAAGCGATAATGCAACGACATGACTGGTCTTGGTTATAAAGAAAAATTCAAAAAGGAGTCAGGTCCTTCTATGACAACTAAAGAAGATGGATATGCAAAATCTACCAAGCAAGTAGATCTCCCAGCTAGATCGAGAGATCAATACTCGCAGGAAGAACCTTGGAAGACAATTCCTCGAAGAAAAAATTTCCTCCCAGTTATCAACCTATCTTTTATGGTCATTGTTATTCATGTGGAAGGTTTGGACATAGAGCTGTAGAATGTCGCATGTATGTTTGGAATGGATATAATTCCAGGAGATCTCTCAGAAATGGATATTCTAGAACTCAACAGAATATCAACAGATTTGATCATTTGAGAGATGATGTCGAATGTTACAAATGTAGCAATTTTGGACACTTGACCAAAGATTGTAGACTTGGAAGTTCTTCAAAGGAATTCTTGCAAAATTAGAATGAACAAGTATGGAAAAGGAAGATTGAAAGGTGTGCTCTCGATCTCAAGGCTCAAAGCAACAAAAACATATGGTATGTTGACAGTGGTTGCTCAATGCATATGACTGGAGATAGAAATAAGTTCATATTCTTGAAAGAAAAGAAGGATGGAACAATGTCTTTTGGAAATGACCGGTCTTCAAACGTCATAGGAGCAGGTACGGTCACTCTTGGATGCAAGGATGCATTAGCAAAGGATGTGTTGCTGGTTGAAAATATGAATCACAATCTGCTCAGTGTTGGATAGATGTGCGATCAAGGACACACGATGTTATTCAACTCGAAGAAATGTGAAATCAGGAAAGGCAAGTTTGGTAAAATTGTGGCTACAGCAAGCAGAGCTCCAAATGACATATATATTTTGGATGAGACACCTAAAGGGTGTTTCTTGGCAAAAGAAGACGAGAGTTGGTTATGGCACAAACGAATGGGACATATAAATTTTGACAATTTGGTCAAGATCAACAAAAAGGAAGCAGTTAGAGAAATGCTGAAAATCTCAAAACCTACCAATACGATATGTGAATCTTGTCGGCATGACAAACAAACAAAAATCGAGTTCAAGACGAAGGAACATTTTGCATCACATCCATCGGAATTAATACATATTGATCTATGTGGTCTTATGAGAACAAAAGGTTTAGACGATGAATTATACTTTATGTTAATGATAGATGATTACACCAGAATGACAATCGTTAGTTTCCTAAAGAAAAAGTCTGAGGCATTCGAATGTTTCAAAATCTACAAGGAATTGGTCGAAAATGAAACTGATTTGAAGATCAAATGTCTAAGATCAGATAATGGCGGAGAATTCACGTCCAAAGCATTTCAGCGATACTGTGACGAACATGGAATACGAAGGCAATTCTCAATAGCCAGGATACCACAACAGAATGGAGTAGCCGAAAGAAAAGACATAACTGTACAGGAAATGGCTAGAACCATGTTAAAAGGCTCAAACTTAGACGATAAATTCTGGGTTGAAGCAATTGATACTGCCGTATTCATTATAAACAGAAGCCTGCTTAGGAACAATTGTAACATGACTCCGTACGAACTATGGAAAGGAAGACCAACCAACATGAAATGCTTCAAAATATTTGGAAGTAAATGCTACATCAAAAGAGAAGACCAAAAATTGGGCAAGTTCGATTCCCGTGTTGATGAAGGTATTTTCGTTGTTTATTTGCGCAAAAGAAAGGCTTATAGATGCTACAATCTGAGGCAAAAACAAATAGTTGAAAGTATAAATGTTACTTTTGACAAAGATTTTGTTCTAGAGGATAACAATGAGATCGTCTCTTCAAGCAAATCTGAGGGACTTGAGGTAGAATCTGTGAAGGATGAAGAAGAAGCTCTAGAACACGACCAATCAAATAAGGAAACACTAGTCAACCATGAAGAAATAAGAAATGATCAACAGGATGTGCAAGAAGTTTCTCCAAAAGGTTCAAAAGAATGGTATCAAAAGAGTCATCCGTCAAATCAGATCATCGACAACATAAATGAAGGAATTGGAACCAGAAGAAGTCGACAACTTCATTCATCACAACAAGCCCATCTTGCCCTTTTAGCGCCTTTTGAGCCTAGCAATTTTGAGGAAGCTAGTCAAAATGAACACTGGGTAGCAGCTATGAATGAAGAACTGGATCAAATTGAGAAGAATGACACTTGGGAATTGGTTCCACGACCAAAGGATAAAAACGTTATTGGAACTAAATGGGTCTTCAAAAACAAATTGAATGAGGACAGACAGGTTGCCAGGAATAAAGCAAGATTAGTCTGCAAAGGATATGCACAAGTTGAGGGAATCGATTTTGAAGAAACATTTGCTCCCGTTGCCAGAATGGAAGCTTTCAGGATGTTTCTCACTTATGCATGCTCGAGAAAAATCAAGGTCTACCAAATGGATGTTAAGTCAACCTTTCTAAATGGTAAATTGGAAGAAGAAGTTTACATTGAACAACCCGAAGGTTTTTTGCTCACTGACAAAGAAAAATATGTTTGCAGATTAAAGAAGGCACTATATGGTCTCAAGCAAGCTCCTAGGGCTTGGTATGATTCTTGATAGGTATCTACATCAACAAGGATTCAAGAAAGGAAGCACTGACAACAATCTCTATGTGAAAGTGGATTAAGATAACCTAATGATTATCGAGATATATGTGGATGATATAATCTATGGAAGCAATGATGACAGATTAAGTAAAGACTTTGCCATAAAAATGCAAAGTGAGTTTGAAATGTCTATGCTTGGCAAGCTGACATACTTTTTGGGGCTTCAGATTTCTCAGCAGGATAAAGGAATATTCATATATCAAACCAAGTACATCAAGGAAATGCTCAAAAAATTCCAGATGGAAGATTGCAAGCCAGTCCTTACCCCCATGATAACAGGTTGCAAGTTAAGCTTAGAAGATTCGTCAAAGCATGTGGACCAAAGGTTGTATAGATCCATGATTGGTAGTCTCCTATATGTGACAACCTCTCGGCCTGATGTGATACAGGCAGTTGGACAAGTAGCAAGATTCCAAGCAGCACCAAAAGAATCTCATATTATTGCCATCAAAAAAATTCTTTGATATCTTAAGGGCACAACGGAATATGGTCTATGGTATCCCAAAGAAAATGATCTGGTTATCCAAGCTTATACAGATGCAAATTAGGCAAGAAGTGTTGATGATTGTAAGAGTACCAGTGGAGCAACATTCTATCTAGGCGCTGTTGTTTGGTCAATTTAGTATGTCCTAAATTGCTATTTAAAATGTCAATCCGGGAGTCGTAAACTGATGAAGTGAAGTGCACTGTATGTGCAAGATAACCTTTTTCTTAGTCTTTTGTCGTTTTTGAGTTTTTTAGTTTGTTTTTGGGTTTATCTTCTGTGGATTCCCTAGTGTGAGATGGCGAAATTGAAAATTAAGTATGGATGGTAATGGTGATTTCTACAATGATTTTCCAAACTTAAAAGTTCTAAAAAAGAAGGTTTCCAAACTGACTGTAATGAAATCAATTCTCAAAAGAAGTAAATGTACCAAAACAATGAACTAGTGACAATGGCCCAGTATCCTTACTGCTGTATGAAAAAGAAAATAAAAATTGAACTTAAAGCAACTCAAAGACTGGAAGCAAAGCAAACTAAATCACACTACTTCAACCCATACTCTGACCCTTCACCTTTCGACTCACTCCAGCTATAGGAAGTAATCATAAACAAGCTAAGTATTATGATATCTAAATTGCAAGAAATTAAATTGCATAAAAGGAAACTAAGATTTAACTACTCATTCATATTTCAACTCTTGAAAATGACATAAGTAATTCAATCTCTAACTTGCAGGAAAGCAAACTAAATCATACTACAACAAGTAATATTCTGATTCCTTACTAATTGAGTCACTTGGCTATAGAAAGGAAATCATAAACAGGTAAGTAATATGATGTCTAAATGGCAGAAAAGTAAATAAGCAAAACAAAACTTGAAAGAAATGACAATGCTGGAATTACACTTAGTAAATGAAAATCAGTAGAAAGGACAAGATGATCTCATGTCAGTAGTTATCAAAAATATGTAAATTTGCCCGGGCTGCCTACAAAAACCTGTAAAAGAAGCACTGATCAGCTAACAGTTATGAAGAAAACATAAAGGAAATATGGACAGTAATGAACATCAGAACAGCGCAAAATATATACAGGTAATGACTATGAAAACAGTAAATGAAAGCAAGTAAGAAACTATACAAAGCTTTGGTGTACAGGGGCCCTCTTTAACCTCGGCTAACCAATTACTTAGTCACAAATCGAATTCAGGAATGCTGTCTTCTCATATATTAAAGTGCAGTAATAAAACAAAGTAAAGCGCAGTAAAGTGGGCTGATAACAACAGTCAAAATTACATCTCAAAAACTAACTATCCAGCATATATCAACGCGTTATTTATAAGTGAAAATGCTTGCAACTAATTCCTAGATTTTATGTTGCCAAGAGACACGTAAATCTCCACGCCCTGAGATCTAGCGTTATGGTCATTATGGCAGTTGAATCCATGGAGTGGTGGCTGCTCGATTCAGTTCACGGGCTGATCGACAGTTGTGCCGGTACCTCCAGAAACTAAGGATCGTGCCATGCAAACCTTCACGTGGGCAAAACAGAGCTGTGACATCGCAAAATTCCTCATTTGGCCCTTCCTTTGACCGTCGTCGACCATGACCATTTATGAGTGATTTGGCTGATCTGAGAGGACACACTCCATGTACACGTCACTTGCATCCTGCCCATGTGGCTGGTTTCTCCATTGGACACCTGTAACATAGCCTTTGACAAAATGGCTGCGGAAACTTGGGCTGGCTGAGGAAAGTGACAAGTTTCTGCAGCTGTTTGAACAAAAAATCTAAATCAAACAACAGTCATAAACATAGTTAGGGAACCATTTCATAAGCTCTTTTTAGACTAATATGCAATGATTTGACAGCTGGGTGGATGAAGTAAATGGAAAAAGAAGGCTGAAAGGGTATATAGGGAAGTGTAGGTTTGGGACTCAACAACTGTCTTGTTTCATGGTTAAGTACAAAGCAATCTTCAATCTCGTTATCCACAGCAGAAGCAGAATATATCGCGGCAAAAACTTGTTGTACACAAGTTCTCTGGATGAAGCAAACTTTGCAAGATCTTCAAGTCAAGTTTGATGAGCCTATTCCCATATTTTGCGATAACACCAATGCCATCAGTATCTCCAAGAATCCTGTGATGCATTCCAAAACGAAGCACATTCTGATTAAATATCATTTCGTTAGAGAGCAGGTTGCTGAAAGGAATATCAAGCTTGAATATGTTGGCACAAAGGAACAAATTGCTGACATCTTTACCAATCCATTACCTTGTGAAGCATTTGAGTATCTTTGCCAAAAGCTTGGGATTCTCCCAAGTTCTCATTATAATCTTTCTCTTATCTTATCTTTCTCTTATCTCACCTCGTATAAGTTGAATAACTTGAAAATCCAAAGATAATGAAGCAATCATTGACTTCACTCTTGAGTAAGACCATATGCACTAATCAAATCATTGATTTCATATTTTATGTGGAATTAAAAATATTTAACACAAATATTAAATAAAGTTTTTTTTTAAAGAGTGAATGTACATCAAATTAACTTGAAAAAGGGCAGTGATTCTTCCTTTATTCGTAAGGAAGATATAGGAGACTCTTACAACGTTCATGAATCCCTTCCAATGTTTATATGAGAAAACCATTTGATATAACTTAATGTGTGATGTTTATGAATTAAAATAAGAACTTCAATGAATAACCAAAAGAATTTAACCTCCAAGAGACTATTAAAAGAATTTATCCTTCTCCAACGTATAACAATGAAGCCCGATATGCCTATAAATGAACAATCAAAATACCTTGCAACATATACGTGATAAACAAAGAATCTCGAAGGAAGATCTCTGAAATTACTTGGCCCCTCTGCAGAAGCGTTGCATCAAACAAAAGGGTTAGATAAGTGAGGGTCTCGTTGTATTTTTGAGCTTTCTTTTGTTTGATTGGGCAGACCTCTTTTGTAGCATATGACTTATATTAGAGTGTGAAAAATTCTGGGCACATAAAGCACTGGTAGCATAAGATTTATGGCAGTGTGAGGGTTTCTTAGGCCCTGTGGTAGCGTATTGTTTCTGAGGCCCCTCAGGCCTAGTTTGTGGCAAAACGTGGAGTTAAAAATGAGCCAGTGAAGAGTTATCTAGGGCTGAGTTTACAGAGACTGTTTGGGGTCCAAAGTTAGCTGTGTCTAAGGTCAATATTATTGGGCAGAAGTCCAAGGTCAAGACGAAAAATAGGACTCTGTTTGAAGGATGATTGGGTTGATTTAAGGGAGGTCGAGAGCTGGAGTTGTTTCCATGGTAGCACTAAGTTAACATTGCAATATATTAAGTTTATTTCATTTAAGATTCAGATCTGCATTTATACCTTGTGTTCCGAACTGGTTAGGGCTCATTTCAGATTAGTGGATAAGGCATATCATCAAGGTAAGTAGTAAGGCTTGTAATCATTTTTAGGGCACAACTTGTAGGCTTTTAATAGCCAGTTTTAGGACTGTATAATATCTAGCTCATGTCAGGGATAGTGTCATCAAAGGGGTCAAGTGTAGGTCTGTCTAGTGTTTAGCAAAAGTTTTAGGATCACCCCAAAAGAGTGAAGTCCGAGCATCATTAAGATTTCAGTGCCATCAAGAAAAGAGACAGGTATGTACTGTTATATTTCCTTTGTTGCATATCTATTTCTGCTAACATAAATTTTAGTATGTTTATTACTATTGTACTAATTCTCTTTGCTGGCAGAGGTAAGTTTTGTTAAAGGGGTGTTGTGTTTATTTGTTTTGCTTTGGGATTGGGTTTTGTTGGGCAATCTGCATGTAGCCTGCAGGTATAAGAAAACTCAAGTACAACATCAAGCGAGCATTCAAGACCTAAAGTATCAAATCATAGGAAGCATTGTAGTGGGACATCCTTTGAAGACATGACAACCATCCGCATATTGTGAAGAAGTGTCAAGGCCAAGAGTCATCACTGTAAAGTTGTAAAAGAGTCATTTGTAAAAGTGCCATCATTGGAAGAGTCGTTATTGTAAAAGACTCATTCTGCCTAGAGTCGAAAGGCATTATTGGGAGGTATAGGAGTCCCTGTTGGGATGATATCATGGTTGGGTTGCAGGTCATAGTGTGATTGGGTGTTCGGTCAAAATCATTGTAAATCATATTGTATCGTGGATCGTTGTCGCTGGTACAGGAATCCACACTATTGTCTCATTTCAGTCATTATAGGGTGGTAGGGAGGTGCTAGGCAGGTGCATGAAGTCACCTACAGTTTGGAGCCTGTGAACACTTTAGGGTGGTAGGTTGGTCTAGGGTGTTGGGGCATCCATTCAGTTGATTATTGAAGAAACCAGGGCGTTGGGGTGTCTTTACAGTGGGGCTGGAGAAGAAAGCTTTTCTAGAATTCTAGGAAGTTGTTGCTTTCATTTCAGTTGGGGCTGGAGATTAAAGAATTTATTAGAAAAGTGTTAGGTGGTTTTTGACCCGGCGAGGGTTTTCCACCTAAAATTTTTGTGGCTACTGTGTTCTTTTATCTATTGTTTTTTCCCCTTGAAATAATCGTAATTTTCATTAGTAAAGGAAAATTACATATTGTAGATGCGAAACACATATGCTGTATGGGAGGCTAAATGCTTATCAAGTGAGAAATCAAAATTAACACAGTGCACTCCACACAGGGAAGCGCTGCCTTCAGTGTTGTTCATATCAATGTTTTTCAAAAAACTCTACACAGAGAGTAAGTATGACTGTCATTTATATACATTTGATAATTTAAAAGAAAAAAATCTAATATTAACATAAGCAAAAAAATAGGCTCCTGTTGAGCCAGTTAGACTGTAATATCCATGTAAGGTCGGTGGTAGTACTAATAGTGTGCACCATCCCTTTGCTCTTAGATCAGCCATGTGCCAAGAGGCCAGATTGCAGCTTCCTTGGATAGCTGATCGACAGATGTGTTGCGTTCCCAGTAGATATGACGACATGCAAAAGAATCAAAATATGTGATGAGCTTGTGAGTCTTGTCCAGTATAGGTCTCAGAGTATAAGCAGAGCAGTTAGAAGATTTGTTTATCGAGTTGCATACAATTTTTGTGTCCCCAAAAATTAGGAGATTCTGGCAATGTTTTTCCAAAGCAAATTGAATGAGATATTTTGCAGTAATTAGTTCAACAAAGTTGTTTGTGCCCCTTCCCAGGCCTATTTGTATTTGGAAGTGATGGGATTTAGAAAGATATAGCATGGTTCTACCCCCGCACCCATCTTCCTGTGCTGAACCATCGAAATAAGCCCAGGGTTGAGTGTCATTGATGTTTTCGGGGACAATGTGTTTGGGGAGAGGATTTTCCTCATCATTAGGAATCGTGTGATAGTTTGCCAGTAGGCGGGCAGTGATGGATGGCTAATGAGGAGAGGTGTCCTGCAAGGTGTATCTATTATGAGCTATCCAGATTGCCCAGCAGATGAGGAGAGGTAGGTTTCGAGCCTTGGTCGGGGTTGCAGAAATCCCCCATGTGGACCAAGCTTCTATGACTGTCAGGCCCTGCCAATTGCACTAGGTCGGGATGTTCGATAAAATAGAGTTTTAAAGGTTCTTAGTGACCGGGCAGGTGAGGAAGAGATGGTTTGAATATTCGGTACTGTTCTTGCATAAGCAACACCAAAAAGGTCCATGCTGAGCTCGCTTGATTAAATTGTCACCAGTGGGAGTCTTATTTTTGAGAATTGTCCACATGAATAATCGGGTCTTGGGAGGTGCTTTTAGTTTCCACAAGTTTTTTCACCAGTGTTCGATATCTTGTGGTCTATGAATATTAGCAAAACAGAGATATCCCTCCTTGGGGGAGTATATCCCATTTTTTGCATGCGCCCAGATAAACTCATCCTCCCCTTCAACAATTCTAATATTTGATTTTGTTAGTGCTGTCGTATAATCCACCCAATGTTGATGCCAGTGCTGAGGGATATTCAGGATGCGAGCCGTTTTCCAGGCTTGCTGTAAGAAGGTGGAGTAATGAATATCTGCAATGTGGCTGACGTGAGTGATAATCGCATTGTGAAGATGGTGCTTAAGATCTTCGAGCAGCATGTGGGTGTTACCGCATCCGATCCAAGTATCTAGTCCTATGCGCACTGATGTGCCTGATTGAATTCTCCAGGTGAGTCCTTGCCAGATAATGGACATTGAATTTAACACAAATTTCCAGATGACTGATATCCCTATTTTGTTCCAGTGTGGCTGTCAAAGCCAGTCCATCAGATTTAGTGGGGCTATGTATTTTGAAGAGGCCACCATGGTCCAAAGGCGATTTGAAGTGATCAATTTCCAGCCAAGCTTGGCCCCTAGTGCTGAGGAGGAGTCATCCAACTTTTTAATGCCCCAACCTCCCCATTTCTTTGGGAGTGTAAGCGACTCCCATTTGGCCCAGGCAAATATTCTCCCTGCTTGATTGCCCTTCCAAAGGAACCTACAACAAAGATTTTTGATTCTGGAGAGAATACCTCTGGGTATCCATGCCAGAGAATCCAATATACCGGAGTGGCTTCAAGAACAACTTTGATGAGTACTAGTCTTCCTGCTCTGGAGAGGTACTTATGATACCAGATGTTGAGTCGTCTTTCCATCTTGGAGATTAACCATGTCTAGTCTGCTATCTTGTAACCGTGGGGCTTCAGCCTATATCCCAGATATCTAAGGCCATCCTCCATCTGCAGAAGTGTAAAAGGGATTCTATGAAGTGCATACTGAATCTCATGGGGGGAGCATCCAGTGGCTATAATGGTGGATTTGGTGTTGTTGATGATCATGCTTGTAGCCATTTGAAATAGTGAGATTGTGTTCTGTAATATCGTTAGATCCCCAATCCCCCCATCTAGAAAAATCAACACATCATCCACAAAAAGTAGATGAGTCAGAATGCATCTATTAGTGACCCCGATTCCTTTAAGTCTTCCTCTGCTGTGCTCTTCTTTTATAAGTCTGCTGAGCCCTTCCATGATGAGCAAAATAATAATGGGGACAGAGGGCAACCCTGCCTGAGACCTCTTTCAGAGTGAAATAAGGGTGATGCTGCCCCATTAACAAGGACATTGAAAGATATATTTGATAGACAACACATAATCCATTTTATAAATTCACAAGGGAAATGTAGATGAGTTAGGAGCTTTCTGATGTACAACCAACTTACACGATCAAAGTCTACCTTTCATCTTCTTCGTTTGAATAGAGTGCAATACTTCTTGTGCAGTTCCAACAGCCTCGTGGATCTGTCAATCTTGCAGAAAGGCAAATTGCTTAGAAGATATGTGTGTGGATAGTATGGGGCAGAGGCGATTGGCTATGATTTTGGCAATGATTTTGTATATATAGTTGCACAGTGAGATGGGACGGAAGTCATCGAACGAGGCTGGGTTGTCTGATTTGGGGATGAGGGTGATGAAGGTGGTATTGAAAGCTTCGTACATCTTACCGTTGATCCGACACTCTTCAACGACTTTAATAAGATCTTCTCCAAGGGTATCGAAAAATGTTGTGTAAAACTCCATCGTCCAGCCATCTGGTCCTGGGCTCTTGTTGCGGTTGAACCATTTCAAGGTACCCTCAAGTTCCCCCATTGAGACCTCCCTGTTCAATTCCATGGCAGTCTCCTGGTCCACAAACTGAGGAAATAATTATGCTACATGAATGACTTCAATAAGAGTGGCATTGGGGGGGGGGCTTGTAGATCTGCTTGAAGTGGGTTCTAGCCAGGGATGCTAATTGCAGGAATGTATTCTCAATACTCCCTTGTTCATTTGTTAGTTGCCATATGGAGTTGATAGCTTTACGACCATTTGCAAATTTGTGGAAGAATTTTGTATTATCATCTCCCTCGAGCAACCATATTGCTCTACTTCTCAGCCTCCAGGATTCTTCCCGATCCTTTAGGATTTTGCTTCGCTTAGTTATTAAGGTTGTGAACTTTTCCTTCTGATCATTAGAGCTGAAAACCCCCCCTTGTTCATTTTCCAAGGTAGCAATCTCTGCTTCAGTGGCCCTTAAGGTTTGATCATCTTGTTCTGTCTTGTTGTCTGCCCAGATTTTAGATAATCGCTTCAGCTCCTTTAGGTTACGTGCAAATCCTTCAACTATATTCCCACCAGTAGCAGTGTCTTTTATTTACTGTTATTACTACATAAACATTAATAATAATTGAAGATTAACTAATGTTCTGAAAAGATTTAAAAGTGCTAATTGCTAAGGGATACTGATTCAACCCCCCTCTCAGTATTTTCTAACATAAAGAAGGGTGGAAAAATCAACGCTGGGCCACCTCATGTACCACGACTACTCTCTCCTCTACATTACATACCTAGGTGTGGGCTTCCCCTTATCTAGCTACCCCTATGCCCCACTATGTGGCCCAGGGCTTCCCCTCTCATTCCCTATTCCATATCACTTGTTTGTCACTTGCCACCCCCATTGGAGGGGTGCACCTTGGAGATACTATCCTCTCTAAGGGTTGAAACCACCTAATAAGGTACTTGGCTAACCCCCGTTGGAGCTAGGAGACACTAGCACATGCCAAAGCCCACTACGGAAGGGCATGCCATTATAAAATGCCCACTTTGTTATCCATGATTTGTAAGCTCTTTCACCCGATTATTCTAATGACTGGTTGTACTGGAAGCCTAGGGGACGCATTGGATCTTATGCAGGATTACAGGTGGTTCCCATTTGGGTTTGGTTTCCCTATATGGGATCCTAACCTCAGAGGTCTACATTGGCACATGTAGGGTGTGCATAGAGAGCCATGGGCCTCCACAACCACTGACAGTATTCCACGAATCTTCATGGATGCTTAAAGATTACCAGTGATCCACTTTTGGGATGATGATGATATGCTTGGTACATTATGCCCAACAGGCCCCCATAAGAGCCCCACACTCTTGATAGGTATCCCAGGACTTGTACGATGTCATGGCAACATTCATTCCACCACTTGGACCCTTGCAGAGGATCTCTGATTCATATGGAGACCCATGGGGTCATCTATGTGTCCTCATGCACACTGGGAGCACCATAGGTCTGTTGAAGAAAGTGTAACTAGGTTCGGTCTTCATTACTGTAATTTCGATCTTTGTACTAATAAAAGAAAAGAAATCTTATTTTTGTAAATTGTAAAAATGAGTTTCTTGCTCATTTAATAGGTCAAGCACATGTTTGAGTGCTTCTAGGAAAGTCAAAGAGTCAATGTAATTGTTGAAGACCCATGTGAGCATGTTACACTATGTAACCTATGTACTTATGTCAAAGATATGTGTCAAAAATGATCCTCCAAAGCACAAGGACAAGTCTCCTCTTCAAGTCGGCTCAAAGAATGAATTTTGGTGCGCTTAAAGTCAAGTCGACCTCACTAGCTCAATTCGACCCAAAGAGGAGGGACAAACTCCTATATATAGGGCAGTTCGACCTCATAAAAGACCTATCAAGTGATCTCTGAAATCAACGAAGAAGAGAGAAAAGAAAGAGGTGTGAAAAAGGGGCATAAAGGTGATTCTAGGGCAGCGAAGAAGAAGCAAGAGAAACCGAGTTTGGGAGGGCTGTTTTAGGGCCTATTTTTGTCACATGTGCAAAGAAAGGAGGGAAGTTCTGCAGTCACATCAGATCCACAAGTGCAACAACATAATCAAGTTTGATTGGGCTAAGAAAAGACTTCTAATAAAGCCCCCGTCTCTAGTGAAGAAGAGTACATCTAAAGCGAAGGAAGGGAGCAAGTAAAAGGGCTCATTTCAAGCCCTTGATCAACCACACGTGCGAAGAATTCAGATCTGGGGTAAGGTAAGAGGAACAACCACTCAACTTGGAAGTATCTCTCAAGGAAGGTCTCATTCTCTAGCCTATGTGTCAAGGAAAGGGAAGATTTCCAAGCGAAGTAGAGAAGAAAAGGTAGACTCCAAAGAAGAGGTCTCTAAGGAGACCTAGGTTTCTGCAGTTGCCAGAAAAAGAGCTATCATTTGCCGGAAGAAGTGCGAAGGAAGAGATCAAGGTGCAAAGCAGAAGAAGACATTGATTGAAGGACAAAAGGAAGAGAGGCTGTGCCTTGTGCTTGGAGGATCTATTGGTCAAGGGTCTAGGGTTTGGCATTTGTCAATTGAAGTCGGAATAAGAGAAATTTGCAGAAGGGTTTTCCTCTCTAGGAGAGAGAGGTTTTGCCCTGGATGAGAGCCAACATCTTGTGTTCTTGTCTCTTTTGTTTTTGGTATCTGTTTGATGAAGTAAGAAAACACACACTAATAATAATAAGAGAAGTTTGTGCTAATAAGAAAAGTAAAAAGTACTTCACAAATTGTTATCATCATCAGAAGGATCTCATCATAACCTAGATGCCCTATATTCTTCAACAGGGTCAACTACTTGGAGAACAAGGTGCCACCCCCTTGTCCATCACATTTTGAGGAATCTATTCCTCAATATGGCACTTCAGGATATTATTTAGCCTTAGAGGGCCCTACTTATACACATATCATTATTTGGCCCCTTGCGAGGCTTGTTTTTACACTTACGAGCTAGTTTGGTGGGCTTGTCACCAATAGGGGTTTTATTTGCACATTATTTTATCATTAGGGGCTAATGTAGGCCCATAGGCTAATTCGAACTCCTTAGGAGGCTATATATTGAGGTTAGATACACTCATTTCTATCATCACTTGACTTGGGATCTTTCTAATCATAGAGAATTTTCACACTTTTTCCTTGGTGGATATTTTTTGAGATGGATGAATTTTGATGTATGGATTCAGGCTATTTCTCTTGTCTTGGAGCTTTATTGAGGAAACAAAATGTTGGTTGGATATACTCTATAACATTGTAAGTAAATTTTGATGCTATTATTCTTGTTGCTACATACTGCTAAAATTAGGGCTAGTTGTTGCATTATCGAAATGTGGAATTGAGCATGTTTTAGCTAATTTAATATATGGGCCAATGTTATATGACTGAAATGTCCTAGAGATTTATTTATCTCGAGAAGCTTACATCATTTGCTTTGAAGTATAAATGCTTGAAGGTCACTTTTCTTTTCTTTCTCTCAACATTGGACGAAGTTGACTTTCTGGGCCTCCTTGATCAAGAAACCAAGTTCTTACTCATCATTATCCTTGACTCCATATCCCCAAGTGAACTAGGCACTGATCCCTCAAAAAGGGTGATCATTTCAACCCTCTTTTAACCATTTTCCCCCTGTTCTCCAAGTCTAGCCCCATTAGGTCACCTAGGGCATCAATTTCTTGGGAATTGATCCAAGGAAAAAATTCAATCTCCTATAGGCTATTGCGCTGGTGGGTCCCCTCCCTCTCCTCCAAATTTGAGGCAATTCTAACGGTGGAATCTCTGGGAATCTCAAGCCCTAGCCCTAGGATGAAATTGTGCCTAGGCATCCCCAAGGCTAGACCTCAATAGGATCAATTCAACCTTTTGAAGAAAGTATCCTTGTTTGGTCCTTTCCCTTCACCTTGTCCAGGATAGGAACATCATTGGTTGCTACATTCCATCCCCGAACTTGGGCTGGGTCCACTTGGCCCTGTGTGGTCCCACTTCTCAATAAAGACTATTTTTCAAGGACCATTTGGGAATCCAAGTTTCCCAAGGATTATAGGGATTGAGAAACTTGTTCATAAGCCTATCCTTTCTCCCATAACCCTCCAATCCTCACCCCTTATCCCTGGTGGACCAAGTCCCTTGCTTAAAGAGCAAGCAAGCTCCATTCTTCACTTCATCCTTGGAAAAGAGTTTTTCAGGGTCACTTCTCACCTATCCATTGACGTATACTTTACAAGTGAATCCCTACACTACTGGGACTCCTCCCATCGGTGAAAGTCTGTAAAGAGCAGGGAGACTTAGCTGTGGTGGTAGTGGGCTAAACCTCCACAGTTTCCCTTAACCTAGCAGTTTCCCTCTTAGGAACCCCTTTAGGTCCCCTGCTGGTTTGAGTGGTAACAAATACTATTTGTGACTAAATAAGATTTGATTGAGTCGGTTCACCCACCTTTAAAAAATATGTTTTGTCGATAGGTTTAATCAATAGGTTTTATTTAAGAGGTTATAATTTATTCAAATGTTTATGTCATGCGTGCTTTTGAACATATTTATTTAGTTCCTTTTGTCGATATATATATAATATATATATATATATAATATATATATAGATATACACATATATATTTATTAGTATATTCTTTTTAGTTGATATAAATATATAATCTTTTAGCTAATATAATAAATAATATATATCTTATAATTCCCTTTTATGTTGTATAATCCTTTGTATTTATTGATGTTTTTTTAAATAATGTATTAGTTTCATATTATGATGGTGGTATACATAACAAGTACCCCACTCAATATATTCATTCTATTCTGTTGAGTTAGGCCTTTACTTAGTACTTCAATAATTAATTCATTACCTTAGACATTTTTTATAATTAGTTAGTACATTTACTAGTGTAGTACTTGCGATGCATGCATATGTAGCTATCATATGCATGCCTCGTATGCATGCTAATATTCTTATGCTTCTTGTAATTCAATGGGTCATTATAGTTGGGCACCTGGGAACTCGACCCCCGTAGGAAAATCGGCCTCAAAGAATTCAACCTTTGGAAATTGAACGACCTAAAGCAAATCGGCCTTGGATTATCCTGTCTCACTAGCAAATTGACCTCCCTTTTTCCCTGTCTTGTATGGTCCCTATGCACTAGAGAGATCGACCTTCTTGGATAATTTAGCCTCCTCCATAATTTGGCCCTCTTCTTCAACAACTTTGCCTCCCTTTTTCTTGAACTCCGCCTCCTTGAATTTCTCCCGAAATTCTTTGCTGCACTTCTCCTCACTTCTCTTCAGTCCTCGTGTATCTTCACCTCTCCCTTAGGCTTGTTTTATATCTTCTTTAAGCCAAAATCCCTAATCCTAATCTTCTAAGTGGTTAGTGACTAGAGCCTAGGATTAAATCCTAAGCCTCACTTGAGCTCAATGATTGCAATTATATCTAAGTCATTTGAATAATTTTATTATTTATCCTTAAAACTTTGGCCTAATAGTCCACAATAATTAATTAGATTAATTATTGTGTGTTTCCCAAGTTAAACTTAGTAAATAAATCATAATATCACTTACTCCACCAAGCAAGCACCTAAAGAGGCAATCAAATATCTTCTACATGCTAGGACACCAAGCCCATGTAGAAGACCTTCCAAAGCTACAAAAACTTTAACAAGGACATTGTATCTCTTTTTGGCATTGAGATAGTTGTGCTTACATCTTATAAATTAGCTTTGACGTTTTCTTTTATAAGAGTGGCCTTTGCACTCTCGGTATGTATCTCCACTTGTGCACTGAGCATTCCCGTTGATCTACTTTTGGTCATTTGTTGGACATTAATACTTATCTTATCACACTAGTCTCAGCATACCTCGCTATAAAAGTAATCATGCAACAACACTATAGCTTAAAACTCCTTTTTATGCAAGATTTGTCATCCATCCAACCATAAAATGGAGATGCACCCTTTTGCCTCACCTTGAACTTATTTTTTGTTTTCCATGCAATGACTAGCATGACCTTGCATGGAATTTTGGAACCATGCCAGGGAAAAAAGGGTCTTGCCCTAGTGTTTGATCCAACTTAGTTAGACTTTTATAGTCTGTTGGTTATTATTACCTTGTTAAGACTATTCAGCCATATGTTTGCATGGTTTTATCAATAAAATCATTTAGACTTATAGTTGAAGGGAGAGGACATTTAAGTATTTCTTGTCAGTGTTGATGATTGTAGCTCAAGCAGTTACTTTTGCACAGGGGTAAGTGATTAGTCATGCGGAAGTCACCTAACAGACCCATAACCTTAGCAGATGCTTTAAGTATTAAGTAATTGACTTTTATAAGATAAAGTGAGTTAACCTAATGAAATGCAAAGACTTTTGCATTAGTGAATTATTTGAATCTCAACTGTTGATATCAAGTGATGTTGAGATCTAATCTCAACCATTAATCACTTTGGAGATTAGGGTTGTGGATTTGGTCAATGACTCAAACTTATAAAAGAAAGGCTAGGCTTAGGGGGAAGACACACAAGACACAGTGAGAATGAGCTCTCGGTGATTGGGTGGAGAAGAAATTCCATTCAAGTGTGCAGGGTTCAAGAAAGAGTGCAAGGGACAGCAAGGGAGACAGGTCCAGATCAGCCAGCAAGATTCAAGGATAGATATTCAGAGTGGTTTGATCAGCTGGGATAACTCCAGGTTTGTTCTTGTATGTATTTTACTATTTTCCTTAGTGGGCCATTATCGTAGGAAGGGAGCCCTTGTAAGTTCGGAATTTAATGAATGAAGAACTGATTTGAAGGGCAGAAATCTGTGTGCATGTGATTGTGAGATTGGTGTATTGAATTTTGCTTCCGCTGATTATTTTGTTTATGTTAAAATCTTAGCTGTGCATTTTGTTCAATATATCTGCGTTATTAATCTGCCAGGAAATAAATTGCCAGGTTGTTAGGGTTAGAAAATTAACAGTGAGATGTAAGCCCTAGATAAACTTCTATGAAATGTTTGGAGTATCATTCGTTATTCTCTACCTCTTAAAAGTGTAAATGCATATAGAAACCCATAATATACATTAAATTTCACGTTCATAATAATGATTAAATAGGGTAGGCACTGAAGGTCTCTGTGGCGAACTTTAGTAGGGTAGGTTCTGAAGTCTTTCAGTCCCTTGGTATGAAAAGCATGATCACTATGACCTTTTGAATGGCAAAATCCTTGTAATTTTGCCTTGCAGCTTCTAAAAATCAATTTGAAAGCAAGATTCCTCTCTGCATCTTCTGCTAGATCTGATTTCTGGGGCATATACAGTTTCGAAAAAGCAAGAGCCAAAAACAGGGCCTCTGAAGAAAGTAGGGTGATCCTGAAAAACAGGTTTGAAGATCAAGGTAAAAAGCAATGCTGTTAATAATATTTTGGGGAATATATAGCCGAGGGTATGGAAATAAATTTATCAGAATATCGGGGAAAATATTGGAAACTATCGGAAAATATCAGCAATCATAAATCTGAACCTGGAATATTTGCAAAATATTGAAAAAATTGGCAGCCCAGAAGACTCAGATTTTTTTTAAATATCAGGATAAATTGGAGATGTTTGCAACATTAAAAAATATGCCAAAATCAGATTCCAACTGAAGCCAAAAACATTAGATTTTGATTCTTTCCCTTGACACTAATGCCAGGAAGGGTTCGGGTTTGGCTTTGTAATGATCCTATGAGGCATGTTTATATAGCAAAAATTGGTGGACAGTATAATTCTAACTGTAGGTCATCTTCTATCAGCTAATCATATCAAGAAATGTCCCTCCTGCTGACTTGGTGCCTGCCTTTTTTATCATCTTGCTGCTGGTATTTATGCTTTGAAGTTTAAGTTTTGTCGTGTCTTTTGCATGGCTTCCTGAAAGTCCAATCAGATATGTTGTGTCCGATTTGTGAAGCTTCTTAATCTTCAGCACTTGGAAGTGCTTTACATATTCTGTTCTTTCTGCTTTTAATTAAACTTTCACAGGAAGTGACCAGTTCCCTCTCTGAACGGTCTGGTCTCATCCTTGCTAATGATCTGATTATCCTTGCAGAGGTTTAGAGCTTCAAATGGTAGAGAACTATTGAAGGGAATGTTACAGGTTGGCGACAACACACAGCCATACTTTCATGTCTCTCTCTGGCAGAAGCATATGTGTTCCAATGTATCTGCGGGTGATGTCATCCTTTTACAAAGTACTTTCAAGTAATACCTTTAAATAGTTTACTAAGGACTTGCTGAGTAATGCATGATTAAAAAATGTAGGATAATATTTTCTGAGTTCTTCCAATCAGAATCAAGGTATAGTAAGTGTAACATTATGTTTTACTGGCGCAGACTTCGAGAGCAAACTCAAAAAAATATAACTGAGACAAATGTTGCATTTTGTCCATCGTCTTTGGAGCTCATGGACTCAATAATTGTTTCTAAATGGTCTGACATTGTCTTGTTCTGTGCAAGCCTCATTTTGTAGTGGTGGCTCAGGTGTTTTTGCTGTCTTGTTTTTGTTGGCTCATGTGATCTCTTGCCCCTATTCTGTCTGTTTTCTCCACTCTGGACAAAATATTTAGTAATGGCTTACTGTTGGCTCATGTTATCTCTTGCCCCCTAGTCTGTGCATGTTTTCTCCACTCTGGACAGGATATTTACTATTGGCTGGGCAATTTTATCCTTTTACTGCAAATTTGTTGAAGCACAGTCCCATCATAATATTGAATTGTTTCATTAAAATAATAAATCTTTTGTGTTTATGCATGTAGAGAGGGAGATAAATAGACAACTGTCAATTTGATTTGGGATTCAGAAACATCATTGTAATGTCTCTGGAACTTAGACGGAATTACCATTGTATTTCTGTTTATTTAGTCTTTAATTTGTTGGATGGTATGTAAACTGGTTAAGTAAATTCGATTACGAAAACTTGAGGGATGCTCATCTCTGCTGAGACGACATTATTTCTAGAAGTGTGTTCCAATATTCAATGGCTATTTGAAAACATTACTGTTTTCAGAATGCTGTCTCTGTCAAGGAGTCCATCCTTATCTGTCTGCTTCAGTGATTTTTTTTGGCAAAGGTCTGCCTAAGATGATTGGTTGCCTCAGAAATGTGTACTATATGATTCTCTTCTCCACCTTTCTTTAGTTCTAGGCCTCACATGGTTTTTTATTCCCAGCCTTTCCTCATCTCTTCCCTTCCCAACTTCGCTTATCAAAATATGTGAGCCTATTTTCAACTTGTCTATCATCTGGTTTCCTCCCCATAAGATATCTACTACCAGATGCTCCTGCCTTTTGTGCTCAAGTCTAGTTAAGGTTTTCCATATACTACTGTTATCTCTGTTCATATATATCCCTGTTCAAATCACTTTTCCAAATTATTGTGCAGGGCCTCTTCTAAATCCTTGTCTGACCTTGGGCATTTTACTGCTCAAACTAGCAGGGGACCTAAAGGGGAAAATGCCAGACCAAGGGCAACAAATGGAGACTTAGCCTATTGTCACCTCAGCTAAGGCTCCCTACTATTTACGGACTTTCACCGATGGAAGGAGACCCGGTATATATGGAGTCACAAATGAAGAATAAATCAACAAGTGGATATAGAGTCACCCAAATAATCCCTTTCCAGAAGAGGTTGAATGACAGAGCTTGCTTGCTTTCTAGGCAAGGTACATTGTCTTCTAGGAGAAGGATAGGAGGATTTGAAGGTTAGGTTTAGGGAATATGACTTGTGAGAGAGTTTCCCAATCCCTAAAATCCTTATTGAAATTGGTATCCCGGATGGTTCTTGAAGAATTGTCTTTTCAAAGAAATGGAACCACACACGACCAAGTGGACCCAACCTGGGTTGTGAGGTAAGAGTTTAGCAACCAATGATATTCTTAACCCAAACAAGGAGGGGGAAGGATCAAAGAAAGATTTTCATTTAAAGGTGTTGATTTGATCCTATGAGGTACTAGCGTTGGGGATACCACAACAAAGTTTGATTTCGGAGCTAGGGATTGGCTTTTCTCACAACTTCACTATTGGAATGGCTTCAAAATTGGAGGAGGCCTTGAGGAGACACCAACGCAGGGGGATGCTAGGAGATCAAACTTTTTGGAGGGCTATTTTGTCGGGAATATGATGCCCTAGGTGACCCAACTTGGCTAGACCTAGGAAAAGGTGAAAAGTAATTGATTTTGTGTGACCACCTCTTGGTAGATTAGTGCCTTAGTCTTTCGGAGAATGGAGTCTATGATAAATATGAATGAGGACTTCGCTTCTTAGTCAAGGAGGCCTTAAGACTACCTCACTAGCCTTTTAGGGCAAAGGGAAGCAACCTTATAGCTTTTATACTTCGACTTGCAAAAGGATATGCCTTATCAAGATGAATTCGTTGATAGAATTATCCCTAGTAAATTTCATTCAAATTGCATGACCCATACATTGAGAGATGCTATATAGAGGCAAAATTCCACAATTTAAGTAGTAAATGCATGCAACAATTAGCCCTAGAAATAGCGAAAATCCCAATTCAATGTATATGACAAAGTAAAACAAGAATAACATTAAAAGCACGTACTTACATGTAATAGAACATATCCAACCATCCACATTTTGACAATTGAGAAGCTCCAAGGCAAGATAAACCAAATCCACACATCAAAATTCATCCATAAAACTCCAAATCGTCCTCCAAGAAAAAGTATGAAATTCTCAAGAGAGAGAAGAGATTCAATCCAAAATGGTGATGAGCAATTGAACTCATCTCACTTGTATTTAAATTTTATACGCTAATGAGGAGTTCGAATTAGTCTCCTTGGCCTACATAAGCCCCAAAAATAAAATAATGTGCAAATAATCTAACTTTTGATGACAAACCCACCAAACTAGCTCACAAATGAAAAATAAGTCTCTTAAGAGGTCAGATGATGAATAATACATGTCGTAGGGCCCTCCAAGAGGCCTGATGAGGTCCATGGGTGCCATAATGAAGAGTAAGACCCTCACAAGTGATGGACAAAAGGTTGGCCCCTTGTTCTCCAAAGTTCAAACAATAAACCTGTGGTGCTCCCAATGGTGTGGGGGCACAATAATAACATCATGGGTCTCCAAATGAGTCGAAGATGCCTGTAGATTATTTGCATGGGCTCTGATGATGGTGTAAGGGATGCCACATCATCCTACAAGTCCTAGGTCAGCTACCAAGTGCATGGTACATCTGTGGGGGCCGGCTGGGCAAAGGTGAACTAGGTGCATCTTCCTTGTCCAATAAGAGTATCTCGAGAATCTCTGACAATCCTTGAGGATCCATGGAATGCTGTCTACTGCTGTGGAGACCCATGGCTCTCGACACACACCCTACATGTGCCAATATAGCCCTTTGGAGGATTATGACCCTGTATAGGTAGATCAAACCCATGATGGAGACCATCTGCAATCTTGCATAAGATCCAATGCCTCCACTAGTCTTCTAGTACACCAAGTCATTAGAGAAATCGAGTAATGAGATTACCAACCATGGACAACAGGTGGAGACTTCATAATGGTTTGCCCTTACATAATGGGCTTCGGGATGTGCCAATGTCTCCTAAACTCCAAATGGTTTTAACCAAGCATCCTATTAGGTGGTTTCTACTTCTAAAGGGGATAATATGTTCAAGGTACATCTTTCAAACGGTGGTGGCATGCGAAAGATAGGTGAATGAAGTAGGGGATGAGAAGGGGCAGCCTTGGGCCACATGTTGGGGTACAAGGGTGGCTAATTAAAGGGAACCCCACACTTGGGTTTATAATGTATGGGAGGAGCAATCGTGGTATATGAGGTGCTCCGACCTTGATTTTTCCACCCTTCTTTATATGTCTTTTTCCTTTTTATGATTTTCTTTGATTAATTGCTCGGGGCTCAAGGGGTAAGAGCATGATGCATAAGATATAGCATTGAATACCGCCTTTTATGGTAGGTAGTTCATTGCCCACCAGGGGTTGGGATAGTCATGGGTTCCTATATGATGAAGGAGGCTCATAGAACCTGTAGGAATCAGGGTGATGGCCATGATGATGGGGTAGAGCTCATGTATTAGTTTTTTCCCACATGCTAAATTTGTTTGTCCTGACCATCTTTTGCATTTTGTGGTACATTTTCTTGTTGAATGTGGCCAAATATGCTTTTATCTTTCTTTTTAGCTGCATTAACCTCCGGGGCATCATTCTAGGCTTGACCGAAAGTGTGGGCAAGGGGAAGGGGTGAGCCAACCCTGTGTGGACCCAGTCGAGGAATGTGGACCCAGGTGGGAGAAATGATGAATGGGGTAATAATGTGTGGAAAGGGGGTAATATATGCGGATAAGGGAGCGGGACCACGCAACCAAAATCAGGGTTTTCCGTGAAATACCATCCCTAAAGCCAAATGGTCAGTAAAAGAGAGATTCCACAGGACTAGAATCCAAGGTTAATATCCAAAAGGGGTCTAGGGGATAGGAGCACAAACCTAGCCCATTCTTTTCGCCGAATTCCCCCATTAATCCATGCCCAGAAGTGTCCATGATAAGCCAACTACAATACTCAATTACCAAATGACACGACATACCTTTAGGTTCGGGAGGCCCACCTTCAAACATACGATCATGGTAGATGGGCGAGGGACCACATGGCTGGCTCAGGTGGCGAAGAAATGGCACAATGAGCTAGCTGGTGGTTGCAAGGGGTTGCTGGCTGTTGGCTGAGGACCATCTTGGAGAGAAAAAATTCTCCTAGGGATATCACGCACAAAATGGAGGGTAACAGGGCACTCTTTTTTGTAGTTCTACCTCTTAAGTTTCTTGATATACTGCTGTCCTTCCCAATTTTTTTTTCTCGCAACAAGTACTCTTTCCTATCTTTTGCTTTTACTCTTATTTGTCTTCTCATGATTTCCATTTCTAGGGTGAACATGACTATTATACCACTGAAGTTTGATATGATTTATCTACATTGATGTTTAGTGAGTCGGATATGAGTCTCTTCTGCACTTTTTGAACTGTTCAACTATACTTAAGGGCGCTACTTGTTCATACTTCATGTCTGCTTGAAAGCACTGGAATCACTAACAAGTCTATAATTCTCTTAGACATAGTCCCAAGTTTCACTTTTGACATTCAGCTGTAATGTTCTCTTTGTGTAGGTTTTCTAAATCATGTTTTTCTGTTCACTTGATTCTAAGTATTTATAATGCATGAAAATTGTCTTGTGTTTGTGTGTTGGCTTTCCATACCCAAAACACATGCAGGAAATGAAGGGAAATAGTTATGGGGGTTACTATGCAATGCGTTATTCTTGTCCCTGTTGAAGAAAGTGTAACTAGGTTAGGTCTTCATAAATGTACTTTTGATATTTGTATTTATTCAAGAAAATAAATAATTTTTTTGTTATATTTATCAATGAGTTTCTTTCTCATTGAAGTAGGTCAAGCACATATTTAAGTGCTTCTATGAAGTCAAATAGTCAATGTATTCATTGAAGGCCCTTAAGGGCATGTTACACTATGTATAAACTTGTATAAGAGTCAAAGGAAATATCTCCAAGCAAAGTCAAGTCCTCTCCATGCAACGACATACTCCTAGCAGCAAAAATGATGAAGAAACACCAAGTTGGCCTACAGTCAACAAGTCGGCCTAAAGGAGGGACAATCCTCTATATATAGAGGCTATCCACTCCCTCATAACGACCGATACTCACCTCTGAAATCATTGAGCAAGAGAAGTCAAGGAAAAGTGAAGAAGGACAAAGTTTAAGGGGTCTCCAAGTGCAACAAAGAAAGAAGGAAGAAAAGCGAAGTTTTGGGACTATTTCTAGGGAAAAGTACAGTCACAAGTGAGAAAAAGAAGGGCAGTCTGCAGTTATATCAGCAACAAAATTTCAGTCATATATTCATCTTGGTTTGGGCTTGAAACTTAGGCCTACAAGGCCTCCCACTAGAGCGAAGAAGATACTCTCTCATACGAAGGAGAGAGGAACCAAATAGACTTCTAAACCTCCCACACATGCAAGAATTTAGGGTTGCAGCACTGTCATATCAAGTCTGTACCTACACATTGAAGAAGGAGCTTGGTTGGTCAAGAAGAAGGAAGAAATCATCATTAGTGAAGGGCTTCACTAGAGACAAGGATAAGTTTCTCTTCTAGGGCAAGTACAACAAGGACTACCAACAATTGTAAGAAGACAAAAGTGTCGGAAGAAGGAGAGCGAAGTGCCAGAAGAAGGAGGACTAAGTGTTGGGGAACAAAGTGCAAGGAGGAAGGACTTGACTTGTGCTTGGAGGATATTCTAGTCAAGGGTCTAGGGTTTGGCATTGATCAATAAGAAGCTTCAATAAGAGAAATCTACAAAAGGGTTTTCCTCTCTAAGAGAGAGAGGCTTTGGCCCTAGTAGAGAGCCAATATCTTGTGTTCTTGATTTTTATGTTTTGGTAGAAGTTTGATGAAGTAAACACACACACACTAATAATAAGGAGATCAAGCTAAGATAAATTGTAAAAGTGCTTCACAAATTGTTATCAAGTTTAGAAGAATACTATTATACATAAATTCCCTTGATTCTTCAACATCCCCTAGGTCATCGTTGCACTCATAGGGGCATAAATATCACTACAATAAACTTGAGAGAAATAGAGAAGGAACCATACACTTAGAAGATAAGACAAGATAATGTTATTAATGTCCAACGAACGACCACAAAAGCAGGTCAATGGGGTTGAAGGATATAACCAGTATGAGTACAATTTGGGAGTGCAAGCGTGACTCCCAGAGAATGTTGAAAATAAAATAAAATAAAGTAAGATAAAGAAATAAACCTGTAGTAATACAACCTCAAAACACATCTATATAACTGTGACAAAGGTAGTGAGATAAAAAATATTGAGTTTGTCCAAGAGTGGAAAATTGGACAACTCAAGAGCCTCTGAAGAGAGGGAGAGAGAGAGAGAGAGAGAAAGCCATCAAGTTTGTGTTCGTTCAAATCAAATTATGTCTTTTACATTTATACAAGTAGAGAGGGAAAGGTATTATGCAACTTATTTCCATTAATTTATTATTAATAATAAAGCACTTTAATGAACTTTTATCTACATGAAGTAAATCCTAATTACTAAAGAATGACCATAAATATTAATTATGCTAACATCCTCTCTTGATGATCATTCTAGAAAATACAATTATTTGGACCAAATGGCCTGGTCAAAATGTTTGCAATTTGCTTTTGTATGGTATAATATTTAAATTCAATCTGATCATCTTCTACTATTTGTCTGATGAAATAATAGTGTATATCAATTTGTTTAGTTCTAAGTTGCATTGAAACGGATATGGGAATGGATATGGAAATGGGGTTTGAAACGAATACGACAAATTTTCAAAAAATATGGATATGATACGGCAAGGAAACGATATCTATATTATAATATATATATATATAATATATATATATATATATATATATATATAATATATTATATGGAGACACACACACGACAAAATTAAACTTTCATGTTGCCATTCGTCTTTTAGAATCTAGATTCTATATTTAAAAATACATAATCATCATCATGAAATCGACATAAACAAATCATCATCATCAATTCAGCATAAACATTGTCATCACCATTAGTGATTATCATAACATTCAACATATCGTCAAGTTTCTGTTTCCAATTTCAATCATCAACATCATCACCAAAATTAATAATGTTATATGCACACTACATAGTGCAAATTACAAAATGAACTATGACTGGCAGTCTACTATCATATGACATATTATGGTATTCAATGTTCATTATTCAAAAGTTTAAAACATCTTCATAAATTACATTTACATATCATCAAATATGTCTTCATCCGTATAATTAAGATCCACATCATCATTTGGATCCTCTCCATGAGTTGGAGCATTGCTGCCATGTCCACTTGAAGATGCAATTATTGGTGCCTTCTCATCAAACAAAGTCATATGAGGCATGGCATTCAATGTCATATCCAAGTCAGGAAACTTTGGAAATGGATCCAAAACCATTAAAAATGCCCGAAATGTTTCAGAAATAGGATTATGCGTTTCCAAAAAAATGGAAAGCGTTTCACAAATAAGATCTTGCGTTTCCAAAAAATTGAAATGTTTCCGTGCCGTTTCCATGCTGTATCGTACCCGTTTCCGTTTCCTAAACGCCAAATGACGTTTCTGGGGTTTTGGAGGGACATTTTCGGCAACTTAGGTTTAGTGTGCTCATGAAAAACTGGATTCTTCTCTAATTTTACAACACCCTGATTGTCACACTAAAAAAAGAAAAAAAGAAAAACTGTTGGCTTGGTTTGCTCAAGCATCGAATCTCCAACTATTCTTTGAAGCCAAACTACCACACATGCTCCTTTTGTTGCTGCCTTGTATTCTGCTTCAGTAGAGAAAAGAGAAACATCATGTTGTTTCTTGCTACCCCATTGACCTGCGCCTCTTCCAAGATGGAAAAAATAACCAGTTGTTGCACAATCAGAATATGTATAACCAATCGGCTGAATTGCATGATTTTATCATATAATATTCCAAAATCTATTGTACCTTCAACATATCTCAAAATCCTTTTCAATGCTTTTCAATATTCAACCTTAGGATGTGTTATGAACTTGGATATATAGCTGATTGCAAAAATAAAATCTGGTGTAGTGGTTGTAAGATAGATTAGATTTTCCAATAGTTGCCTAAAAATCGACTCATTTGCCGATATTATGTATACTTTGACTGAAAGCTTCTGCCCTTTCTTCATAGCTGTAGGTGAATTTTACAATCAACTATATTGTATTTGTCTAACAGGCTTTTTGCATACTTAGTTTGTGAAGCAAAAATACATGTGCAAGTTTGCCAAATTTCTACACCTAAACAAATATGCAAGAGACCTAAATTTGTCATGTTAAAAGCAGAACATAAATCAGATTTTACCTTGGTAATTGCTCTGATCTCACTACCTGTGTTGATGATGTCATCTACATATATGGGGCGCACACACTCATTGTCTGATAGAATTATTTATTTTATTCGTTGATTGAAAATTGATGATTACAATGAAGGAAGGCTCTGGCTTTAAATATAGCCCAAGAGCCACTACATGAAGGGGCATGATCTTTGATCGTGCCCCTTAATTTTAAAAATTAAGTTAAATAAGTTAATACAATAATTTTATACATAACATTGCCTCCCTCTTGAAAGAATGCTTTGTCGTCAAAGCATAGGTAACAAAGGATGTTGCTGACGGAATGCTTCAGTCTCCCAAGAGGCTTCTTCTTCTGGTAGGTCCTTCCACTTAATTAGGTATTCTTTGATTACTCGTGACCGCAACTTCTTTTCCTTGACAGTGATGACTCCTTCTGGTTCTAAAATGATCTTCCCTTCGTCATCTAGTGTCGGAAGTGTTGTCTGTGCCATCTGGAGTTTGCCAAGTGCCTTTTTAAGGCAAGATACATGGAAGACGTTGTGAACGCGACTTTTATTAGGAAGGCTTAAGCTGTATGCTACTTGGCTGATCTTTTTGTTAATTTGGTATGGTCCTTAGATCTTTGTTGCCAATTTGTTTTTTCCCTTCTGTTTTAAGGACAATTGCTTGTAAGGATGAAGTTTAACAAATACCCATTTTGCAACTTCAAATTCTCTTTCGGTTATATTTCGGTCAACCTGTTGCTTCATACAATTTCTTGCAATATTTAAATTTTCCTTTAGTGCTTGGAATACTTTTTGTGTTTCTTATAATTGATCTTTAATTGCTAGAAGTTTGTTCTCGATAATAGCAAGGTCCTTCCATTTAGGAGGTTCGTAACTGTACAAAACTTGAAATGGAGTCATTTTCACTGAAGTGTGGTAAGTGGAATTGTACCACCATTCGACGAGATGTAACCATTGAGCCCACTTATTTTGTTTGTCTGTTGCATAACAACATAGGTAGGCTTCTAAATATTTATTGGTAGCTTCTGTTTGATCATCTGTTCGAGGATGGTATGTTGAACTCATGTTGAGGTAGGTTCCTATATGTTTGAAAAATTCCCTCTAGAAATTTCCTTTGAATTTGGCGTCTCGATCGCTAACAAAGACTTTGGGAAAACCATGTAGTTTGTAGACATTCTTGCAAAATATCTGAGTGATTTGTTTTGCTGAGTTTGATTTCTTCATTCCTATGAAGTGTGCATACTTGGTGAGTGTGTCGACTACTATGAGAATTTTGTCTTTGCCATCAGACATGGGTAATCCTTCAATAAAATCCATTGATATTTCTTCCAATTGATAGCATGTGTCGTTTTTTCCACCACGTATACCAATTATATGCGTCGCTTTCCATTTGCATGGATGCATGCCTGATCTTTTCATTGTCATTGTCAACACCATAAATCTCGAAGTATTCTTCTGCTTATTAAACCATGCAACACTGTATTTCTCGTTATTGTCAAATTTGGAGAGCTCAAGTTTTGCTATCCATTGATATGTAGCAACTGTTGGGGTATTGATTCCTGAGCTGCATATTTGGGTATTGATTGCTGTTAATTTTTCATAGGGCTATATTGTTCTTTGCTTTGATAATTGCATTTCTCCATTAACACATTAAGTTCACCCCATAAAATCATAACATTATTTAGATTTACATTATTATTTAGCGACATATATAACTATGTAGAAAGAACAATATCATCATCGTCAATGCAGTGGAACATAAAGGAAAAATAGAAGAAAAGCATTCACACATAGAGACACTAGGATTGGTCGGAGACCAAGGAAAAACCCACTATGGGGAAAACCCTTTCAAATTCTTCTTCTTCTAAGATCATTATCAAATGATTCAACAAAAGAAAGTACAATGATCCATTTTTTCATCTATGAAACTATACAACAAAAACAATTACATCTATGAAATGAACCCAACAAAGCTTATACTCAAAAATTTGATTATGAAGTTTGTAATGAACTGTCACTGTCTGCAATCAACTGCCGAACCCTGCGGTCATTGAGTGAAGTCTTCAGAGAACTGAGATTCCATCATTTAACTCCCGGTTGCACAGAGGAGTCATGCGAGCGACTATAGCAGCCCAGTCGCACCCTTAAGCCTGACATGCAAGCAACTAAGGTCTGCAACCGAGATTCTGAAACCCTAACTCCTAGTCACATGGATGGAGAGTTGTTCATGCGATTGTGGTCGACTTCGTCTTGTGCTGTGGCTGTGGCTGTGGCCCAAAACCCTAACACTGAGATGCGAACTCTGGACCCTGCAATTTCACCTCAGAGGGAACTTGTTCCTCCATAGACTTGCCTCAGACCTGTGTGAGCCAAAACCAAGAAAGAGAATAGAAGAATGTCTCATGATCTTGTCCAAATGAGGTAGAGGTCACTCGTATATATTGCCTTTCAAGGGTGTCCACTTTGCTTTAGGGTCGACCTTGTGCACATGTGGGCTTTTCTTCACAAGTACACTTTCTCTTATCCGTTTTGAGTGATCTTTAGGTCAATTTTGGTCCTCACTAAAAGATGAATTTGATGCAATCTTTATCTCCATCAGGTGAGCTGTCCAAAGTGGAATTTGATCACAGTTGCATATTTTAACACTCCCTCTCAACTAAGAAGAATTCCACCTGCATCATGTCACATGTATACTGTCATCAAGTCATATCCAATCTCAAGTATCTAAACATCTCGTATCATCACTGATCATCTCAATTCATCTCTTGCTCATTCCTGCTTGACTCTTGATTGTCCTTACTCATATGTTGAATATTTTGGAATCTAAAAGAAGAAGAATTTGTCATTAGAGGGGAGCCTAACCTACCACCCTTTATTCATTAGGTTACTACCCGAAATCTCTGTCAGCGGGCTACTACTTGGCAATATCGACGGGGAGTCAGATCTATGACTCGCATCATCATCGGAGAGCATATCATCAGGGAGCATATCTCAACCTGGAACCATATCGGGGAGCACATCTCAACCCAAAATCTCATGGGGGAGCTACTACTCTACTACAACCCCATATCGAGTAATAGATGATATAGGGGAGCTACTACTCAACCCATCCTATTGCCTATTGATCTTCCCAACAATGACCCTCAATAGTCATGTGATAGAACACCTGCATCATAATCTGAGCTTGGACAAGATACCCGACATACCAAGAGGTAAGGATCACATGCCTCTAAGCCTCCTCAACCTGTTGGCTAGATGGTGAGGGATAATCCCAACAAGTCCTGCTTGTAGGGTGAGCTACTACCCCAACCCTATGGGTAACAGATAGGGGTGATACCCTATTGTTTAGGGTTCCCTAAACCCCAGGAGCCCTCTATCTCAATTCCACACACTGGGAGCTTAAATAGTGGAGGGAGAGCTGGTTCAGTGTCCTTGATCAACGATGCTTTCTATAGATCAACAACATATTATCTTACTAATATCTGGTAATCATCATGTCTCAATAGCAATTGTCACTTGTTCATACAGGACATCAAATCATATTAGAACAAAATATAAATATATATATATATATATATATATATATATAATATATATAGATGTCACAAAAGGATAACATAGTTATCCTCCCTCTCAAGGAGGTGCTAACCACAAGCCTAAGCTTGTCTCATACATCAACATTGTCTCAATATATGAAGGTAACTTGGTCCCAGCTATATGCGGGATTCTCTTCCAATCGGTTCCCACTCTTTGCCATCATAATGTATCCATGTCATATCCAGATCCTGCTCAGACGAATCTCTAAGGAGCTTCTTCATCTTGTCTCACAACTAGTCATGCTAGCAACGTCATACTCAATGTCGGTCGTGGTTAAAGCTACACACCTCTAATATCATGGAAGATCTAATACCAAGGCAGCACCTAGATGTGCTCATCAATATTAATCCCAAACATCATCAGTAGATCCATGCAGTCACATATAAAAAATAGATCATCCCACGCAAATATCTCGAAGGGTTCTCAGTGGAAACTCTATGTGAATGAAGCAGCTCAATCATGAATTCACTCAAGTTCTATGCCCATCATGTGTATATACGGACGAATGTTCAAAACGAAACATAATGCTTCAATCAACTATCAATTGCCAATTTGAGTTCAACAATATCTCTTCACAACTTCTTGAAATTCAATTGGAGTGTCCAAGGATTTGCATTTCTATTTCTTCAATAACTTTGCAATATAGATTTTCTTTTCCCAACTTCAAAAATCGATTCATCATGCCATGATTCAATATTTTGTGCTTCAGAAGCATCTCCCTCTTACGCAGATCATCAGAGGCTCATTATCTGCCAATAGTAGACCATCAACATATAGAACCAAATTTAAAATCAAAGTCATATCGTGGAACACTTCTGAAGTAGAGGTTTGGATTGACACATCTTTTTGGCTTCACCAGATAACTGCCAATGCAGACATATCTGGATCGGGAAGTTTGCTTTACACAAAGCTTTCTGCAAACATCACACTTTACCAAAGCAATATTCTTAGCGTTACATGAATCGTTGTTGTCAGATCAAAGCTAATATCAAACTCATCAATATCATTTGTGTCAAATTCTTTAGACCAGGTGACAGGTAGAGCTCTCATCAAGTCATGACTTCATCTATTATCATGCCAACAAGTTTTCATAAACAATATCAATCCAAATTCCATCAAGTCATCCTCATGATCATAATATAAGTCACTAGATGAAAATGCATACACCAAGAATGAGTTATGCAGGTTCCATCCATTCATTGTTGGATTACTTCATATTGAATCACAACTGTCAATACTTCAACCAATGTGTTAAGAACGAGGAGGCCAATACAAAACCATTATCGAATACCAATATTAGTCATTGAAGGTCACTATGCCCATATAGCATTGTCATCAAGACAAATCATCAGTCGTCAAATCCAATCATTGGTCATCAAGTCAAATCCAAAATTCGCTATCATAGTGAGATCTATAGTCCAAAACATGTCTCAATATCAAGTCAAAGTTCTAATTCATTATCAAGCATCATGTCAATACTCCAAACACTGCTCATCTATATTAATTAGCAAAATCTATTCAAATTCTTGCAACACAAACTTCAACAATGACATATCTATATGCATGTCCCGGTCACCTGCAAACACAAGTTCAGCCTACACATTCATATTATAGTAAACATTCAAACTTTCTTGCTCAAAGATCTTTCTGTTGTCTGCTCCACATTTGTAGCACTGACATGCTTTAGGGGAACTTCTGATTTCATGCAAAAAACTTCATTTTTGTGTCCAATAGACATAGTTGAACCCATAGGCCTTCCATGCAAGTGGTTGGGCGACTACAGTCACACCCTTGACCTTAGTTCCATGCGGCTGAGAGGCTATAGTCGCACCTGTAAGCTTGCTTCCATGCGACTGAGGCTTAGAATAAGGGAAAACTCTCTCTTCCTAGATCATAACTTTGCTGTAGATCAACAATGTCAGATATTTGTCTATTCACGCCCATAAATCATACTTCAATAGTAAATAATATACATATAATGGCAATGGTAATAGGAGTAAGGATCTTTATGAAGAGATTCTCCCTCTAAATGGGAAGCCACTTCAGTCATCTTCATTCAAGTCATCAACCTGACTATAATATTGTCATGCATCAACAGACCTGTTAGATCATAAAGTCAGACTATATCCATATATTCATCATGGTCATATATGTTAGCATCAACTACTTCACAATCACATCATGACATCAATCTTTCATAAAGCGTTAGTGTCAAATATCTAATAGGAACATACTTCAAGAATCATGATCACAACATTACTTCTTTGTCATGTAAGTCAATCCATCAAGTCAGGGCATTCAATTTACCATATGCCATAATTACTAAGCACATCAAAGCATAACCATGGTCAACAAAAGATCATGAATACCAATCTCATTGTTACACTTCTATCATCATGACTACCATGCTCAACGTCTACTAGAATCAAGGTGCTAGCCTTCTTCTTGGGATCAATATATCCAAAATGATAGATATTAGCCAAAATTCAAGTATACCACTATATCAAAGATCAATATTAAGTAGCTTCATAGAGTCAAGAAATTCATTACGTAAGATACTTGTTCAATATCAAGTGCACCATTTCATCAGAAGAACCATGAATTTAAATCACTTTCGCATGCATGCATGAGCCATTTGAGAAGGAGACATTCTCATCATTCCTTAGGGCTTACCTTGCCATCCAAAATTACCGCTGAAACATAACAGCGAAACAATATACCATGCATACCTTGTAGTATTCAAATACTTGTGCATCTTTTCATTTGACATAGGCAACTTGTAGCACTTTGTAACCTTTTCATCAGGTGCCTCTTCTTGCACTAGCCATGATCCTCAAGAAGGGTCCACTTATCATATCTCATCAAGAAGTTAAAGATCAAATACTCCAATATATATATATATATATATATATATAGGAAGCATAAGTAATGATCAAAACAATTATCAGACCAATAAGTCTAAACAAAAGTAAGGACATAAAGAAGCATCATAAATCATAAAGTACTTATCTTCAATGAGGGATGATCATCTCTCTCTTGAACCAACCTTCAATTGCCATCACTGTCCATTCATCAACTTTATCAACAACTAGGCCTACTAGAGACTATCTCATCTAGGGCTTCATCAAATATGATACAAGTACTTGAATATTTCCACATTGACCATGCTAGATTTCATATCTCATATATTTTCCATAAACCAGGGGTTTTCTCAAACTCTAACCTCATAATATCCATCAAACCTTAATACGCTAATCGCCTAAGGTTTTCTTCAAACCCTAGAATTCTTTTAGGTCTCCTCCATCCATCAACGGTGTCATCATAGGGGTGATCTCCATGACTTTTCTTCAGCCCAACTCTAATGCCATGTTAATTTTTCATAGGGCTATATTGCTCTTTGCTTTGATAATTGCATTTCTTCATTAACACATTAAGTTTACCCCATAACATCATAACATTATTCAAATTTACATCATTATTCATCAGCATATGCAACTATGTAGAAAGAACAATATCATCATCGTCAATGCAGTGGAACATAAAGGAAAAATATAAGAAAAGCATTCACACATAGAGACACTAGGATTGGTCATAGACCAGGGCAAAACCCACTATGGGGAAAACTCTTTTAAATTTTTCTTCCTCTTAGATCGTCATCAAATGATTCAACAAAAGAGAGTACAATGATCCATATCTTAATCTATGCAACTATACAACAAAAACAACTACAACATCCATGAAATGAACCCAACAAAGCTTATATTCAAAAATCTAATTTTGAAGTCTGTAATGAACTGTCACTATTTGCTGTCAACTGCTGAACCTTACGGCCTCTGAGTGAAATCTTCAGACAACTGAGATTCCATCGTTTAGGTCCTGGTTGCACAGAGGAGTCATGCGAGTGATTATAGCAGCCCATTCAGACCCTTAAGCCTGGCATGCGAGCGACTATAGTAGCCCAGTCAAACCCTTAACCCTGGCAAGCGAGCGACTGGGGTCTACAATCGAGACTTTGAAACCCTAACTCCTTGTCGCATGGATGGAGAGTTGTCCGTGCGATTGGAAGGCTCCAATCGCACGAATGAGCTTTTGTGCAAGCGATTGTGGTCGACTTCGTCCATTGCTGTGCATGCGACTATGGCCCAAAACCCCAAAGTTGAGATGTGAACTTTGGACCCTACAATTTCACCTCAGAGAGAACCTGTTCCTCCGCGGACTTGCCTCAGACCTGTGTGAGCCAAAACCAAGAAAGAGAATAGAAGAACGTCTCATGATTGTGTCCAAATGAGTTAGAGGTCACTTGTATTTATAGCCTTCCAAGGGTGTCCACTTTGCTTTAAGGCCGACCTTGTCAAATGTGCACATGTGGGATTTTCTTCATAAGTACACTTTCCCTTATCCGTTTTGAGTGATCTTTAAGTCGATTTTGGTCCTCTTGAAAAGAGGAATTCAATGCAATCATTATCGTCATCAGATGAGCTGTCCAAAGTGGAATTTGACCGCAGTTGCATATTTTAACACTTCCTCTCAACTAGGGAGAATTCCACCTGCATCATGTCACATCTATACTGTCATCAAATCATATCCAATCGCAAGTATCTCAATATCTCGTATGATCATTGATCATCTCAATTCATCTCTTGCTCATTCCTGCTTGACTCTTGATTGTTCCTGCCCATATGCTGAATATTCTCGAATCTAAAAGAAGAAGAATTTGTCATCGGAGGGGAGCCTAAGCTACCCTCTATTCATTGGGCTACTACCCAGAATCTCTATCAGTGGGCTACTACCCGGGAATATCGGTGGGAGGCAGATCTATGACTTGCATCATCATCAAAGAGCATATCATCAAGGAGCATATCTCAACCTGGAACCATATCGGGGAGCATATCTCAACCCAAAATCTCATGGGGAGCTACTACTATGACCCCATATTGAGTAATAGGTGATATAGGGGAGTTGCTACTCAACCCATCCTATTGCCTATCGATCTTCCCTACAATGACCCTCAATAGTCATGTGGTAGAACACTTGCATCATAATCTGAGCTTGGACAAGATACGTGACTTACCAAGAGGTAAGGATCACATGCCTCCAAGCCTCCTCAACCTGTTTGCCAAACAGGGAGGGATAATCCCAACAAGCCTTGCTCATAGGTATGATGCCAACTGGGGTATACTCTGCAAAGACCAAGATAGGGTGAGCTACTACTCCAACCTTATGGCTAACAGATAGGGGTAATACCCTATTGTCCAGAGTTCCCTAAACCCCAGGAGCCCTCTATATCAATTCCACACGCTGGGAGCTCAAAAAGGGGAGGAAGAGCTGGCTCAGTGTCCTCGATCAACAATACTCTCTATAGATCAACAACATATCATCGTACTCATATCTGGTAATCATCATGTCTCATACAGGACATAAAATCATATTAGAACATATATATATATATATCACAAAAGGATACCATAGTTATCCTCCCTCTCAAGGAGATGCCAACCACAAGCCTAAGCTTTTCTCATACATCAACACTGTCTCAATATATGAAGGTAACTCATCTTAGCTATATGCGGGATTCCCTTCTGATCGATTCCCACTCTTTATCATCATAATGTATCCATGTCATATCTAGATCCTGCTTAGACGACTCTCTAAGGAGGTTCTTCATCCCGCCTCACAGCGAGTCATGCTAGCAACATCATACTCAACCTTGGTCGTGCTTAGAGCTACACACCTCTTATATCATGGTAGATCTTGTTAGCTTCCTGCTGCAGCAGGTATTCATTTTTCATGATTTGGAATTTCACAGGCCAAATATGTCGTACTTTGCTTGTTGCAATGCTCCATATTTGCTCAAACAGTCTCCAAATGAAGAAGGCTACTTCAAGTTCATCCAATTGCCTTAAAATTTTGTAAAGTTATCCCGGTATCGCTATTT
>APFE031326564.1:28525-73143 GCA_000404065.3 Pinus taeda | reverse complement strand
CTTAAGTTCAATTTCTGCGTTTTTCAATGTTTTCTTCAGAAATAGTTATGAGCTTGTATTCTTAAATGATCTGGTTTACGCTGTTTCTTTCACATATGAGTGCATGTCTTAGGAATTCTTAACTGCTCCGGGATCCCACTTATCCACTTCTCCCCTTTGTCAGCATGATGAAATGATTCTCCTTTGCCTTTCATCCCTGATGTTCACTCCGTACTTTCAGCAGACCGAGAATTGTATCCTGTGTGGCTATCCCGCTCCGTATCCCCTTGTGCCCAAGAAAACGCTCGCATGCCTCAATCTGTGACTCCATGCCCAATGGTTCGAAACTTATCACACCTTACCGTGCCTCTTCGTTCGAGAATCCTACCTTCTTTCCAACCACAATCAACACTCCCTTGAAGTCGGAAAACTAGCCTAAAATCATCAACTAAGGTTGAATCAAAAGAAGAGAGCCCTCTCCGATTGCAGGTGGGCTAGAACCTGCAATCAGAAGATTGGTTTGTGGTTACCTTGGCCGTATCCCTATTAGGAGCCTAGGTACAACCTGAGTGATAACAGATCTCATACCAAGGCAACACCCAGATGTGCTCATCATTAATAATCCCAAACATCATTAGTACATCCATGCAGTCACATATAAAAAATAGATCATCCCATGCAAGTATCTTGAAGGGTGCTTGGTGGAAACTCTATGTGAATGAAGTGGATCAATCATGAATTCACTTAGGTTCTATGCACATCATGTATATATATGGACGAATGTTCAAAACAGAACATCAATGCTTGAATCAACTGTCAGTTGCCAATTTGAGTTCAACAATATCTCTTCACGACTTCTTGAAATTCAATCGGAGTGTCTAAGGATTCACATTTTTACTTCTTTAGTAGCTTTGCAATATAGAATTTCTTTTCCCAACTTCAAAAATCGATTCATCATGCCATGATTCAATATTTTGTGCTTCAGAAGCATCTCCCTCTTACTCAGATCATCAGAGGCTCATTATTTGCCAATAGTAGACCATCAACATATAAAACCAAATTTAAAATCAAAGTCATATCTTGGAACACTTTTGAAGTAGAGGTTTGGATCGACACATCTTCTTGGCTTCACCAGATAACTGCCAATGCAGACATATCTGGATCGGGGAGTTTGCTTTACACAAAGCTTTCTGCAAACATCACACTTTACCAAAGCAATATTTTTAGCCTTGCACGAATCGTTGTTGTCAGATCAAAGTTAATATCAAACTCATCAATATCATTTGTGTCAAATTCTTTAGACTAGGTGACAAGTAGAGCTCTCATCAAGTCATGACTTCATCTATTATCATGCCAACAAGTTTTCATAAGCAATATCAATCCAAATTTCATCAAGTCATCCTCATGATCATAATATAACTGACTAGATGAAAATGCATACACCAAGAATTAGTTATGCATGTTCCATCCATTCATTGTTAGATTACTTCATATTGAATCACAACTGTCAATACTTCAACCAATGTGCTAAGAACGAGGAGGCCAATACAAAAACATTATCGAATACCAATATTAGTCACTGAAGGTCACTGTGCCCATATAGCATTTTCATCAAGGCAAATCATCAACTGTCAAATCAAATAATTGGTCATCAGGTCAAACCCAAAATTCACTATCATAGTGAAATCTATAGTCCAGAACATATCTCAACATCAAGTCAAAGTTCTAATTCATTATCAAGCATCATTTCAATACTCCAAACACTGCTCATCTATATCAATTAGCCAAATATGTTCAAATTCCTGCAGCACAAACTTCAACAATGACATATCTATATGCATGTCCCGGTCAATTGCAAACACATTTTCAGTCTACACATTCATATTATAGTAAACATTCAAACTTTCTTGCTCAAAGATGTTTTTGTTTTCCGCTCCACATATGTAGGACTGGCATCCTTCAGGTGAACATCTGATATCATGCAAAAAACTTCACGAGCAACAACGAATGCATCAGGAAAATGGAAGGCAAATTGATGTAGTGAAGGTTATTGTCAAGCCCTCGGATGGCATCCCCAGCATCACGTTCATCATCCATGTAGATGAAAGCATAACCTGATTTCATATCAACCCTGTCGATTCTTCCATATCTGCCTAACAAATGTTTAAATTTATGTCGTATCTGACAGCATGGATTGAGGACAACAATGAACGGACGGACAGATAGCGGCAAGGGACAGGGATTTTCAATGAGGACGACGTAGTTTGAATTTCAGATGGAGAGAAATGGTGCCGTGCGAGAGTTGACTATTGTTATAATTGCCAATATAATTACTGTTAACTTCATCGCAGACTTGCCATGCATAATTATTGTCAACGACAAAATATTGTACACCATTTCCGGTGTCATGGTGGTCCTGTCGTTGAGATCAATGTAGTGAAGGTTTTTTACAATTAAAACTGTGCTGCCTGTATCTGCATCACCTTCGTTAATAATCTCCTCCTGCTGTGGCTGTTGTTTGACCATATGCGGCTTAACGGAATTGCAGCAGACATGAAGGTTATTTAAGTCTATCAAGTCTATGTCTAGTCGACAACCCAACTCCTGCTTATATCTCCCATCGAGTTTGTTGAATCCTTGAAACGCCTCCTTGCTCTTGCTATACTGAACCAAAAATTGAAGTACTCCATGATTCTTATCGATGGGCTTCGGTCCTGTTACGACAATCACCTCAACTTTATCCAAAGTCTCAAATATTCGTTGAATTGAACGTGCTGTAACACGCAGCTTCACATCCGAGACCCTTTGGGCTTGAACTGGCCAGATTGCTGGGAGGTATCAGTACTCAATAGGTGAAACAATAAATTCTATGGCTCCTTACTCTGGATTTGTGCCTCTGTAATTAACATTGTGACGATCCTTTCAGGCTGCAAAATGTTTTGGTTTTGATTAATGTTCATTGTTGAGTAATGTTATGTTGCTGGATTGATGTGCTAGTGGTGCGATGAGGGTTTGGACTGAAGCTGGATGAGTGACACGGGATCGAACCGCATTGGGTGTAACTCCTTCTACTTAAATAAAGTTGTTTGTTCCTTTTCCCATATTCTTGTTCATATCTATGACGCATATATGTTTAAATGTTGTTGATTCCATTTGTTTATAGTAGATAGATTGTATGCTTTGATCGTTGTCGTCTTTTGTTTCTATTGACAGGTACTAATTGAGCGAATTCAGTTTGAGTGGGAGCGACGGGAGCAATTCAAAGGAGATCAAAGGAAGTGAAAGATCACAAGTTCGTTCCTTCATCTCATCTATCTATTATACGAAAAGGTTAAACCACTTTCTTTCTGTTGTTCTAATTGTAACTACCCACTTAGGAAAAATGTACTTATCTGTAGGTATAAATTCCATATAACAATATCTCTGAGAAATATTTGTATACAAAGGACCGAAGTATACTCCAAATACTACACCAATGTGGAATCCTGTGAACAAAGCAAAGAAAAGACTTGAAGAAAGCTACAAAAATGTGAGCCACAAGAAATGACGCGAGCTACAGGAGGATAGTTTTTCTGTGACAAGATGTCTGAACTATCCTTAACATTCAAATCATCTACATGACAAGTATCATTGAGAATATTACAAATAATGAAGTCTAGGCATACGAATTCAAGCATAACTAAGTGACATACTATTTTTGAAGAAAAGTCCGAACCCTATTACTTATGCATTTGAAATCCGAATCATTTATCTCTTTGTGAAAGGTCAAGACTAGAACTCTATGAAGTTTTGAGAATTCCACAAGACTGAAGATTATAGCATCATCCCTTACTTAAGATCCTAGTTGATAAAGAAATATCTTATATAAAGAAGGCATCCACAAATCTACAAGGTACTCAAGAAAGATAGGAAGGCAATCTGAAATCCAAACTTCTCCATGGCACTGTAATTCTTTGACATCCGACATAGTTGTGACTCTACATATTTGAAGCATACGAGCCATTTGTGACACATAGATCCAAGGCATCCGAAGCTTACACATCCAAGGCTACAAAATTTTGAGAAGAAATTCTGAGATATAAAGAAGGGACTTGAGAAACGTTACAGTATTCAAATTGATGGACAAAGTTTATAAATGTGAAGGACAATAGTTTGAGACGACCTCCAAACAGATTTTTGACAGACTTGTGAAGGACGAAATTGGAATAATGATGACTAGATATCTGAAGGTTGATAAAACTTATCTCTGTAAATCTACTGTGTGAAATAATGATGCCATCAAGATGTCCTTAATATAAGTTGAAGAAGGACAATCGACATCAATAAATCTGACTTGTTTGAAAGGAACCGTTTGAAAGGAACCATGACAAAGCAAAGCAGCTCAATGAAATTTCTGTGAAGTTAAAGCACCTTTGTTGAAGAAAGTTGGCATGTGAGAATTGAAGATCAGACAAAGGATCAGATCTTTGAAGAGATAAGGTAAGATTGTAGATGTATGTATAATTTGTGAATGAATTTCATGATCTATGTTGTTTATATTAAGTTCACTAGGCCATGGCAATGATCATTTGATAGATAGTCAAAGGGTCTGCATAAAATATATATTAGAAACTGTGACATATAAGGGATTGCTGATATGTTAGCACACGAAGTAGTTCATTGCATGTGAAGACTAGGTCTTGTGATCAAGAAATGAAATGGATAAAAGGAATGTTAATGGTATCATTAGGGTTTTGCAGCTAATAACATGCTTGTAGAATTTTGCAATTCTTGAATGACAGGTCTTGATGACTATAGGGTTTGTAAAGCCTAGCAAAAGTCTAAGGTAGAAAACCCTAGAATAGAAACCCTAGCTAACCACTTTTGCTGTGAAAAGAAAATCTAGCTCTTGAGATTGACAGGAATGATATCATGATGTTGTGAGGGCAAGGTTGACGAAAATATCCAAGATTAAGAGGGAGCTGACTCTCTTCAAAATGACAAGTATTCTATACCTACTTTCTTTAATTATTACTATCGTTATGCACTGTCTTTTATTCTAGATCAAGACAAGATATTTTTATGCTTGACTAATAGAAGGAAGATTTGGAAGAAGGTAGCAAAGCACGAAGACAAGAAGAAAGTAGCTTGAAGTATGCATGAAAGGAAGTCAAGGAAAGAAGTTTACCTATCTCAGCTAGAAAGAGGAAGATGTTAGATCCTGGTTGGATGCAATTTTACTTGAAGGAAGTGAAAGAGTTTTGATATCATTGTACCGACAACTGATTGGAATATATTGGTTGATTTGACAGTACTGATGCTGATCAAAACACCACTTATGATTGAATGTTGATATGATTTTGTTACGAAGAAAGAAGTGGTGAAGGCTTGTGCAATCAATTGAGAAGAAGTTTGGCTCCATAAGATGTTTGATGAACTTCTTAATGACACGTTGAAGCTACGAGAAGATTGACAAAAATCTAGGAAGGTCAAGGCTCGTTATAATGTGATACAAATAGGAGCCAAGAAGCTATAACAGATCTCCCCGGAAGAACATGTAGCTGATGCTTTGATGAGTATTATGGTTGTTTCTCCATGCTTGAGAGGTATTACCTCTCTGGTTGAGAGGGAATGATGAGGGACATTGTATTCTCCATGTGTCATGCACTATGGCTAGGACTAAAAAATGTAAGTCTAGTGAAGGCACTAATAGAGAGAATGGAGGATTCAATAAGCATCTGGGATTGATACTCCTTGAGGTATGCTATCCAAGATAGGAGTAGTCTCGAGGACCGATACCATTTCAGGATTGTGAATCCAAGATATGAGTAGTCCCGAGGACCGATATTCTTTGAGGATGGGGGAGATATCCAAGATAATAATAGTCTTGTAAGGACATACCCGGTGAACATCCAGATGGGTTATGTACCTTGAGAGGCGGTGGTGGTGTCCAAATGTATGTGTCCCAACATTGTGCTCTAATATAGTGGAGAAATAGAGCTTGTCAGTTAAGGCCTTGCTATTTTGTAATAGACAATGCTGGTAATGATGATGCTTATCAATCCATACTCTTCTTATGAGAATATTTCAATTTGAGAGTATCCTAGTATCCTGTCGAGTCATTATGAATATCTCCCTAGTTAAGAGGGAGTGTTGAAAATTTAACTAGGTTTGGTCTTCATAATTATCATCGTACTTGTATCAATATGTATTTCATGTAAAGACAAAAAAAGGAACATTATTATTATTATTATTATTATTATTATTTTCTAGTCAAAGTGTGTTCTTCATGCTTTTATGGTTTATTGAGTCAACAAGAAAACTTGTCATGAGTCAAAGTCCCATTTGGATTATTTGTAAGAAAAAATGAATTTTAATTTTTTATTTTTATTTGAAGTCAAAAGAGTCAATTTTGTCACCACAAGACTATTAGTTTTTGTAGCACTAAATGTGTTCTAGCCATGAAATTTGGTGGAGAGGTTAGAATACATGAGATCTCCAAAGCCATAAATCGTTTCTGGAAATTCCGCCTAGAAGTGTCTCAATTAGATTATTAACCATTTTTTAAATATTTTCTAAGTCTAAACTTAGGGAATATGGTTAATTAATAAGTATTAATTGAGATTAGGCGAGAATCATCTAGAAACTCACACGAATCGATCCATAGATGATCCTAGCCATCAATTATGTTTTAATCTTGGGCGTTGGTGCTCCAACAAAGGATTATAAGAGGAAGTCGATGTAGTGATGGAGAACACACTTAAGTAGTTTGATTTCTTGGCAGATCGATTTCTAGAGTAGCAATAGTCATTTGCCAGAGAGAGCTAGAGATCAAAGAAGTGTGAGAGGGGCAGAGATAGTGAGGCTAGAGGAAGTATTCCAGATCCAGTGAGTGCATTTGCAGAGAGGCAAAAGAGCCATAGAAAAGATGACGTAGGGGCATCGCAACAACTTCTAGAGGCAAGTTCGATTTGCTAAGAGGGAGAGACATCTTCAGTTCCAGAGGCTGGGAAGGAGTCCTAGAGTGCCAGAGAAGCATCTTTCCAGGCAACAGAAGGCATAACGACTTCATCAGAGACCAGTTAGAGGCTTGACGTCCAACAAGCTGCGTAGAGGGTTAGAGGGACGAGTTTTTGAAGGCAATTTGTGCCGAGAGTTTGCCTATGGGGTGAGGAAAATTCCTCACTAGATTTTTTCCGGTATTTATCTCTGTAGGATTGCCAGATTTTGGCATCCAGTTGTACTTAGAATTTCTAAATGCTGCTTAATAATAAAATCCTCAGTTCCTGCACTGGTTTTCCGAAGTTGGGTTTTTCCGAGGACTTTTGTCCAAAAATAATTGTGTTATTCTTATGTCTGTGTACTAGCATTTCTCAGCTTCCAACATTTTATTTTTCTGCAGAATTTTATTTGTGAAGGTTGCAATGTATTTATTTCGATATTTTCCGTTGCAGCGAAATTGTTAATTAATTAACAATTAGGAGAAATAATATCATTTGTTGCGGTTCCAGTTTGGAATTTTCACATGGTATCAGAGCGTAGTTAATCATTCAGAGGGCTTATAAAAATGAAGGAAAGGAATGTCACTGCTCACCAAGGGTAGCAGGCCAAAATTCCCAAGGGCAGTGTAGTATTTTGCCAAGAGGTCGAGTTGCTTGAGGAAAGTTCAATTTTTTTGCGAGTGGGGCAAAAAAATTCGATCCTTCCAGATTGAGTGATTCTAGAGGTAGAGGGAGTAACTTGATACTTTCGTTGGGCAGATCTCTAGCTGGACATAGAGGTTTTTGCAGCAGTTCACTAGAGCAAAACCAACATCGGGGTGGAAGAGAGAAGAGCACACACAGAGGGAAAATTTCTCTCAGGGAACTTCTAGTCTCAAGAAGTTCGATTTTCCTTGCAGATTAGTAGTAGTTGTGACCAGATCTTCTCATTCTAGAAGGGAGTGCGAGTAGCTGGGTAGCAGCCAAGCAGAAGGAAAGAGAAGTTTTTGACAGTTCGTTGAGATGCCCACTGCTAGGCTTCCTGATTAGGACAGGTTGGATGGAGCTTCCAACTACGTCATCTAGAAGGCAGGGATGTCCTTCCTTCTAGATGAATATGGATTGAAAGCCTATATTGATGCAGTGGTGGCGTTTCCTTAGGATGCAGATCAACAGAAAGAGTACAAGAAGGATATGGCACAGGCGAAATGGTTGATCCTAGATGGAGTTCGGGGTCATGTTGTTTCACATATAACTAGCAAAGATATTGCCAAGCAGATGTGGGATGCTCTCTCCACATTGTACCAGGATACTTTCGAGCAACGAAAGATGTACCTAGAGGAGAAGCTGAGACTCATCCAGATGCAGAAAGGGGAAGGCATAAACCCCTTCCTTACTAGGATTTAGGAGGTACAAGACCAGTTGTCAGTTGTTGGGGAAGCGCCTCAACCCACAGAGCTAGTGCAATTAGCACTCAATAATGTCTCAGAGCAGTGGTAGACCTTTTTCCAAAGCATATTGGGCATAGATAGGCTATTAGACTAGGATAGAATGTTGACCGATTTGTAGCAGAAGGAGTTGAGATGAGCTCTATTAAAGAGCTCCATCAGTGGTAGTAGCAGCGGATTGAAGACGATGAAGAAGGACGAGAATGTGGCCCTCTCATCAAAGGGTCTCAGTCAGGGATAGGGGGAGCAGAGAAAGAAGAAGAAGGACCTGTCAAAGGTAAAGTGCATCAGGTGCAGTGAACTTGGTAACTACAGTACCAACTGTCCTCTCAAGAAGAAGGACAAAAAGGAGAAGTACGACCAATAGGTAGCTTCAGCAGAGATAGATAGGCTTTCCTCCAGGTTGGAGGAAGACTTTTCTATGTTTGTCGATATGCCTCCAGGAGTGAGGTGGGGTGACTTGGTGCTGTAGCCCCAAAGCGCTACAAATGGGCAGGATCCTTGAGGAGTCCACCTCATGGATCATTACCTAGCTACGCGGGCCCACAATATTCAGTAGCAGGATGGATTAGTGGCAGTTGTTGTAGTCAGTAACAGAGTGACAGTTGCAGACTAGTAGCAGTCAGATGCTGAGGAGCGCAGTGCAGAGTTGGCAACAGGGTAGAGTTAGCAGGAATGCAGACCAGTGTTGCACGAAACACCCCCCTCGGATCAAAACCCAAAATTGCGACCCGTACGGATTCGTGGTGATCTGGCCCTGGAACTGTGTCTCGGAAATTCAGAAATGTGGATTGGGTTGGAAAAAACGATTCCTGGCCTGTGGGAACCGTTTGGGCCGATCCGCGTTTCTGTACGCCCAGAACACGGTTCCAGGGCTGGATCACCCGGTGGATCCGCCGTGGATCGAGGCCGACTTTGGGCGGATCACGATCATTTCCGCGGGCCACTAGCTGGTTCTGCCATGCGGATCCACTAATTTTTTTATCATTATTTTTGTGTTTGCTTGTGGTTAGGTGTGGGTCTAACTTGGGTTAGGGAAAATAATGAAGGGATTAAATGTCTCTTTCTCCTCTCATTTGCTCACTCTTGTATTTTTGGAGAGCTTGGAGAAGAGAGGAGAAGAGAGGAGAAGAGAGGAGAAAGAGAGGAGATGCTTGAGGAGATCTTGGAGGTGTGAAGAAAGAGGAGCTAGGAGCAGTGAAAGAGGAGGAGATTGGAGGAGTAAAGTAGGGCTTCCATCTACAAGAGCCAAAGAGATAAGTGCAAACCCGAAACTCCCTCATTTTTCTATCATTGTTTTTTGTATTTTTCTCCTCCCTTTCCTACTCTTTCCTATTCTTTCTTCTTGCTCATTTAATTGCAAGTTGTCCACCACCTATATTCATATTCCAAAATGGTGTTCTTTTGGCTTCTATGTATCATTCCACTTTTGGTTTTCATGATGGCAAGGGGGGGAGTAGGAATAGAAGGGAAGAAGAACAAGACGATAGTGGTCCCCATATGAGTGACCCAATGTATGATGAGGAGGAAGGGTTTGAAGAGGAAGGGGATGAACTTGAAGAGAACACTGAAACACTAGAGGGGAAAGCTGCATTGACACCCTTGTGGAACTATGTGACCAAACTTGAAGGGGGAAAAGGTGGTGGAAGCTACAAGTTTATGTGCCCTCATGGTTGTCATGGAGGAAAAACATATAGTGGTTCATATACCCGTGTGAGGAGGGGTAATGGACAGTAATGAGAAAAAGAGTGTTGTGGGGATACAAATTTGCCCAAATGTTTCAACTGAACAAATAAGAAAATACATCCAAATAGAGGAGGTTGCACAACAAAAAAGCAAGAAACAAAATAATCAGTCTAAATCAAGTGCAACCTCTAGATTTGGTAGCTCATCTCCTCATAGTACTTCTGCAAGCCCTGGAGGTAGGACAATAAGGGATTTCCTTAAAGTTGTGGGGAGGGATGATGTGGATGGAAAGTTAGTCCGATTTCTTTGTGCTTGTGGTGTACCATTCAATGTGCTTCGCTCTCCCTATTGGCATGATATGGTTAAGGCCATCAATGAAGCCCCAAAAGGATACAAAGGGCCCAACTACGAGAAGGCTAGAATAGTGTTATTAGAAAGAGAAAAAACAAATGTTCAAAGAGCTTTGACACGTTTTACAAATGAGTGAGTGGATTGTGGGGTATCCATTGTAACAGATGGGTGGACAAATATTAGAAACCAACATTTGATAAATGTTCTTGGTGTTTCTTCTAGTGGTGCAGTATTTATTACATGTCATGACTCCTCCATCATTGCAACTTCCCAAAACATTTGCAGATCTCCTATTGCAATCAATCAGAGATGTTGGTCCTAATAATGTGGTTCAAGAGATCATTGATAATGCAACAAATTGTAAGGCAGCAGTAAAAGTTATTGAGCGTATTCATCCACACATCTTTTGGTCTAGGTGCTTGGTGCACGCATCGAACCTTTTGATGCATGATGTGAAGCATAAAGAATGTGGATGGATTAATGAGCTTTACAAGAGAGGGAAGCAACTCATTAAATTTATCATAGGGCATACAAGGCTAAACTACTTTTATGGCACTTACTCCAAGTTGCAGTTGCTTAAACTTGCAAAAACAAGAATTACAAGTTATTACCTTACCTTTAGGCAGCTAGTGAAGGTGAGACAAGCTTTAACTAATATGGTGACTTCTGAATCATGGGAGGAAATTAACACTGATAGAGATGGTGCTATTGTAGCCAAGGACACTATTCTTGACATTTTATTTTGGTCACAAATTAAATATGTTTTGCAATTCACCAAACCAATTTATTACATGATCAAGTTTGCAGATTTAGATCGACCAATAATTAGGGAGGTGTATGAGCAAATGGATAGCATGTTGGGGCAGATTAAAGACATTGTTGAGCCTAGAGATATCACCTTGTACAATTATATTTGTGCAAAGGTGGAAAAATGATGGGATATGCTAAACATTCCATTGCATGCCTTAGCATATGTTCTGACACCTAAATACTATCATCCATCATGGCTTTCAACACCAACACTTGGCGAGGGGAGCAGGATAAAACCACACCTAGATCCAGAGGTTCTAGAGGCCTATATGAAAGCATTGGATAAATTAGTCCCTGATGAGTAGTCTGCAATGGTACAGAAATAGTTGAGCAACTATACGCTTAGCACTAGTCCATTTGGGAGCATACATGCAATTAGAGATCGAGAGACTTTTTCTTCTCTTGGGCGGTGGAACATGCATGGAGGTGTTACTCCACTTCTACAGACTTTAGCATTGCAGGTGCTATCATAGGTGGTAAACACTTCTTTTGCAGAGAGGTGTTAGAGCTCTTATTCTTTCTTCCACAGTGTTAAAAGGAACAGGTTGACTTTAGACTGGGCAGAGAGCTCGGTTTATGTTCACTACAACTTGTGATTGTTGTCCCATCACTGTGATGATGCAAAGACTAATAAAGACCTTAAGGTTTGGGACAAAAATCTAGAGGAGCCCAATTTGGAGGATGGAGTGTTGCGATTAGAGCAATTAGAGGATGCACTTATCCAGGATGATGATGACCGAGTTGAGATGTTACCCCCATCTGGTACATTGGTTCCCAGGTTCCATGCTTCAACACCAACAACAGGGGCTTCATCTTCATCAGTTTCAGTGCCACAACTTCCATAGCCACCACGTGGAGGCCCACTTCCACGCATTGTTCGTGGTGGAAGTAGGAGAGATAAGTAGATATATTCACAATTTGCTACTTTTGTCACAGATTAGACTTGTAGGCTTGTTGTGAATTTGAACTTTTTTATCTTACTCTTTCTAGTTCAGTGTGTACTTGAGTCTTGGTGGTGGCCAAGTGGCCTATTTTGTAAACATTGTTATTTGAATTTTGGACATGACTAATGTTGACAGTTGCTCACTTGCTAGATAAGTTACTTGAATGTTTGATGATTTTATGTTCTAAATGTTTTATGTTTTATAATATGCTTAAAAATTTGATGTATGTTTGTAATTACTAGAATCTAGATGGTTGATGCTCGAATAATTAATCATTGATCTACAATGTAATCGTGGATGTCATATCTATCTTGATTTATGTAAAAATATGCATGTTTTCATGTCTTCTACAACTAATTTGGTATTTGGGATGTCTTTTTTGAATATAAATGCAATATATATATATATATATATATATATATAATATATTATATGCTTCCGAATGCTTCGCTTCCCAAATTTTTGGGAAATGATACTTTTGTGTCCTCGCTTCCAAAAAACGTACCCGTTTCGTGCAACGTTGGCGCAGACCCTTCAATGACAGTGTAAATGCTAGTAGCAACCAGAGACTCAGGAGAAAGATGCATCATACTAAACACAATTGATTCAATATTTTTGGATGCTTTTCAGTTGCAGTAGTTGTAGCTGCAACAACAACAGATGAGAGGGAGTTGCAGTGCAAATGCAGTGTTGGCAATAGTATGGCAGCGTCAACAGCAACATAGATGCGACGTGCATCAGTGCTGCACAATGGTTGGTGGGTAGTGTTGCCAGACATCAACAACATGACAGGAGATGATGCAAAAATAAGGTGTTGTGGCAAGGAGTGCAACACTAAAACACATTCCTCACTAAGAGGGAGTGTTAGTTTTTGTAGCATCGGATGTGTTCTAGCGATGAAATTTGGTGGAGAGGCTAAAATACATGGGATCTCCAAAACCTAGAAATCCTTTTTGGAAATTCTGCCTGAAAGTGTCTCAATTAGATTATTAACCGTTTTTTAAATATTTCCTAAGTCTAAACTTAGGGAATATGGTTAATTAATGAGTATCAATTGAGATAAGGCGAGAATCATCTAGAAACTCACACAAATTGATCCAGAGATGATCCTAGCCATCGATTATGCTTTAATCTTGACCGTTGGTGCTCCAACAGAGAATTATAAGAGGAGTTTGATGTCTTGACAGATGAATTTCTAGAGTAGCAACAGTCAGTTGTCGGAGAGAGCTAGAGATCGAAGTAGTGCGAGAGGGGCAGAGACAGTGAGGATGGAGGAAGTATTCCAGATCCAGTGAGTGCATTTGCAATGAGGCAAAAGAGCCATAGAGAAGCTGATGCAGGGGTAGTACAACAACTTCTAGAGGCAAGTTTGATTTGCTAAGAGGGAGAGACGTCTTCAGTTCTAGAGGATGGGAAGGAGCCCTAGAGTGCCAGAGAAGCATCTTTCCAGGCAATAGAAGGCAGAACGATTTCATTAGAGACTAGTCAGAGGCTTGACGTCCAGCAGACTGCACAGAGGTTGACACAAAGGGTCAGAGGGCCAAGTATTTGAAGGCAAGTTGTATCGAGAGTTTGCCTATGGGGTGAGGAAAATTCCTCACTAGATTTTTGCCAGTATTTTTCTTTGTAGGATTGCTAGATTTCGGCATCTAGTTGTACTCAAAATTTCTCACTGCTGCTTAATAATAAAACCCTCAGCTACTGCTTCAGTTTTCCCAAGCTGGGTTTTTCCGAGGACTTTTTTCCAAAAATAATTGTGTTATTCTTATGTGTGTGTGCTAGCATTTCTCAGCTTCCAACCTTTTATTCTTTCGCAGAATGTTATTTGTGAAGGTTGTAGTGTATTTATTTCGATATTTGTTGTAGTAGATAAATTGTTAATTAAATAAAAAATTAGGGGAAATAATGTCAGTTGTTGCAATAGGGTTCCAGTTTGGAATTTTCACAAAGACCAAGCCGGCCTTCTAGATGGACAAGTTGGCCAACGCATAAGTTGTGTCTCTTCATATGGCCGAACAACTATATATTGGCAAATGTGCTCCACATTTTGGCAACAAATTCAATTTTTGTGCAAGCAAGAAGAGAAAATCAGTAAAGTCAAAATAGAGAGAGAGTGAAGTCAAAGGAGAGAAAGGTTTGTTTTCGGCCCTAATTTGTCCACACATGCGAGATTTTCTGTGGTATTTTAGAGCTAGTATAGGGCATGAAATTTCAGGAAGAGGCCAAAATTTTAGGAAGTGACTAGAATTCAAAGATTTGACTAATGTTGACTTTTGTTGACTATGATTTGTAGAAGATGGCTTGAAGGAGGGTTGACTTGGGTTTATGTGGCAACCTTGGTCTTGGGCTTGCGTCTTGGATATCTCACTTTGATATGATTCTATAAGAAGAGAAGTTGTTTGGGTTTTCCCCCTTGCAGGGTTTACTGTTTTGCCCTATCTTGGATCCTACATCTTTGTGTCCTTTGTCTCTTGTGATCTTCATGTTTTCTATGTTTCGTTAATTGTTTGATGAAGAGAACATAATAAAAGTAATAAGAAGCCAACAAATATTCACAAGCAATTATAAAGTAAGAGAAATCTACCCTAATCTACAAGCATATTGATTTCTCAATGGATGGAAGACAAGTATAAGTACAAAAGCCAGATGATGAAATCACGGTAGAATAGAACGCGAATTCAAACCATGATGATACACTACAAAATTCATCACTAGCTTCCATCTCATATGTTCAACCAAATAGAAATGAAGACAACAAACTTCAAGGAAAGAAAATTACAAAATTCCAATAACAAAATACGTTCCACCACATTTCAAAAAGGAAAGGATCTAGTTTTTAAGAAAAATGAAAGCAACTCTACAATTTCGCCAACAATCATGGTAGGGCAACCACAACCTAAGACCCCGAGACTTAGAGTCATAAAAGATAGAAATGTCACAATACTCGTAGATTCTTGTAGTACTCACAATTGTATGGACATTGTTGTTGCTAAACAACTATACCTTGTGTACCCCTCCAAAGACCTCATTGTGATGGTTGCTAATGGAAGAAAGGTTGAAGAAGTAGCAAAATGTCATAAGGTTTCAATTCAGATATAAGAGCTGGAACTACAAATGGAACTCTATACTTTGCCACTTGAAGAAATGGATATAGTGCTAGGTGCGGAATGGTTGATGCAGTTAGGAAGTTATTATGTTCTCTTCATCAAACTCTCTGTTATGGTGGAAGCCCATGGATCTCAATGCTCACCCTACAAGTGGCAATGTGGCCCTCTGGAGGGCTTAGACCCCATATGAGGAGACCAAACCCCAAATGGAGGCCCACCTGCAATCCTTCATAAGGTCCAATGCATCCCCTTGCCCTTCAATACAACAAATCATTAGAATAATCAAGTAAAAGAGATTACAAATCATGGAATCAATGGGGCACTTCATGCTAGCATGCTTTCCATAGTGGGCTTTGGCATGTACAAGTGTCTCCAAGCTTGATAAGGGGGGTAACCAAAGACACTATTAGGTGGTTTCAACCTTTAAAGTGGGTGACATGTCCATGGTACATCGATCAAGTGGTAGGTGGCGAGTGATATAGTGATGGAATGAAGTGGGGGTTAGGGGAAGGATCCAGGGCACATGTCATGGTACAATGGTAGCTATAATGAGGGAAACCCACACTTGGGTATATGAGTGTAGGAGTGAGCAAATCATGGCACATGAGTTACTCGACCTTTGTTTTTCCACCCTTCTTCATATGCCTTTTGCCTTTGATTGATTTTTCTTCATAACTGCTCGAGGCTCTAAGGGATGAGAGCATGATGTGTAGGATATAGGAGTAGGTACCGCCTTTTTAGGGTGGGGCAGTTCATTGCCCACCAGGGGTTGGGACAATCATGGGTTCCTAAATGTGGCGGGGGCTCATCTAGGGCCCATAGGAACGAAGGTGATGGCCATAAATAAGGGGTAGAGCTCATGTTTGGCTTTTGCCCATGTGCTAAATTTGTATGTCCCAACAATCTTTTGCATCTTATGGTACATTTCTTGTTGAGAGTGGCCAAATTATGCTTTTTCTTTTCTTTTTAGCTGCATCAATCTCTAAGGCATCGTTCCAGGCTCGATCCAAGGTGTGGACAAGGGGAGGTGGAGGCTAATCCTATGTGGACCCGAATGAGAAAAATGGCGAACGGGGTTAGAATGAGTGGAAGGGAGTGATGTATATGGTGTTGGGAAGCAGGACCACGCAACCAAATTCAGGATTTACCATGTAGTGCCAACCCTAAAGCTAATGGTTGATAAAGGAGATCCCATGGGTTTAGGATACAAGAGAAACCACCACATCGAGCAGAGGAGGAAATAGTACAGACCTAGCCCACTCTTTCCATTGAATGCCCCCACCAATCGATGCCCAAAAGTGTCCATGATAAGTAAGGAAAATTACTCAACTATACCATTGAAAAGCCATACCTTCGGGGTCGGGAGGCCCACCTTCAAACATACGAACATACCCAATGGGCGAGGGACCTATTGCGTCCTAGCACACACACCTAAGTTAGTGAGAAATAGCCCTTAACCCCACAAGGTGTGGTTGGTGGCAAAACTAAGAGGTGGGGCTGTCACCTATTCCCAACTCTCTCCGTTTAAGCTCTCTCCTAGGTAAGCTAAGGGGGGTGGTCCCTAAATGAAAAGCTAAGTTGAAAAAATGTTGTGAGGTTGATAGGAGATGTTAAGGTCAATTGGATTACTTGAGGATTATGAGAAAAATTCAACAAATATGATGAGCAATATGAAATGAAATATATTCTCAATCACTATCAACACATTAATCAAATATGAGCATATAAAACTAGTGCCTTCAATATTGCTTCAAAATAATAAACACTTGCTCAAAAATGAAATGCTTCAAAGTGAAACACCAAGTAACCCTGCAAATCAAATGGATGTTAGAGAAGATGATATCAACTTGCAAGATATAAAATTGCTCTTAAAGAAATGCTTTTCAAAATATAACCATTCATGATTCTAAAACGTGTAAAAGAGTAATGTAAATAACTTGCAATATGAAATGAGTTAAAACTTTACTTGCACAAAAGGATATTATGCTTGCTCAATGAGATACTTCAAAATGATCAATTTAAGACATTTTCATCATGACAAGCATATAAATAAATTGCAAGTAAAATACCTTGAAAGTAAAGTGAATTAAGATGAAATGCACTTAACTAAGGTTAGATGCAATTATCTTGATCGATTTTAAGCTAAAGGCCTGTTCTAAGTGAGAGATATTCTTTTTGAATTCTTGCCAAAGAGTAATAATTGGGGTGACTCTAAGAAAGAGGGGTTGAGGACACGAAGGTGTCGTTAATGATACCCTTCCCCTCAACCTTACGAGCCAGTGTGTGCCTTTGTTTCTACAAGGGGACAAGCCACCTTCATAACTAGAGGGTCACACACCTTTACCTTATTTCGTACTAGTTGGAAGAGTTCTCCAAGAAAATCTTTTCCCTATGATGTCTATCAACCAAGCTTATGCTTGGAGGTTAATTGAGTTAAAAATGCAAACCATGCTAAAATGCCTAAATGCAATGCAAGTAAGTTTATTAGTGCTTTGCAAAAAGGAGTTGCCCCAAGTAAATGGAAATATGCTCACAATGAAATAACTTGCATAATTGCTCTCAAAATTGTACAAGACATATAAACATAAGCTTCATAAGTAATGAAAGTAAATTGCTCTAAGTAAATTCCAATAAACAATAAACTTATAGCAACTAAAAATGTGATGAGGTTAGGAGTGAATGCTTGCTTGTAAAGTGTGCTTCAAAAATAAATGAGCAAAACCACAAATGAACCTATAGTGAGGCAAATTGTAAAGAGAGCAAATGTTAAACAACTAAATTAAACTTGCTACACAAATTTGGATACTTGCATGTAAGAGATGAGTTGCTCCAAAATGTTAACTTGTACTTTCAAAGCAAAAGTAGACTGCAAAGCATCAAATTAAATTTAACTTAGAAAATGAAAATGTGATAGTGAGGTTATGTTCATGTTAAGTTTAGGTATGTTCTGTGCTAGAGCAATTTATTTCAATTTTCATAGTTAGCATAATATCTTTTCCATATTAGCAATCACATCAACATTAAAGTAAACTACAGATAGAACATAAATATAAATCGCAGAAGACAAGCCAAGACAAGAGGACACAAGATGTGGCACTAGCCAGGGACAAACCCCAATGTGGGGAAACCCTTCGTCAATTCTTCTTATATGATCTTCAATAGTTCAATAGAGAGAGAGAGAGATAGAGATAATACATTTACAACAGAAATCAGCACTTTGACTTATCTAGATAAGAGCATAGATCATCTCCTAGGATGATGATACATGAGATCAGTTAAAGACATGCTACTTCAACTGATTCTCCAAGGTGACTGCTTCACCTATAATAGTGTTGCATCTCATCATCATGCTACACCTCACTGTGCTGCACCACGCTGCACCTATCATCACAATGCCAGACCTCATGTTGCGACTGTCCTAGTGTTTAGCACTTCTGTACATAGTGCCACTGCTGCACCATGCTTACTGCTGTCCCAATGTACTTGCTGTGCTGTACTTGCTGCTGTCCATGCTTTACCATGCTGCTGCTGTTCATGATTCTTCATGCTTGCAGCTGTCCCATGTTGCAGCTGTCCCTATGTGCCACCAAGCTTGTAGTTGTCCCACTTGTAGCTGTCCTTCATGCTGCACCTTCACTAATTCTCACAGAACAGCTGTACTATGCATCACAATGTTCATCCTAAGATACCAAGGTTACTTGCTATGGTGCTATGGCCTGCAGCCTAGCACTTAGCAATGCCAATGTCACTGGTTTGAGTTAGGATTGTTGCAATAATCCTAACGGATTGACCCGCTGCCTACCACAGTTCAGCTGTCATCTACATCTCACCCAAAAACACATTTCCTTACCTTGATTGCCGTCCAAACAACCTTGATTAGGCTCTTGTAGATACTTGACCTAACAACCCTACACACAGCTCCTACGCAGCCTCCTTTCCCACGCAGTGGTAGCCTCTCTCTGCAGCTCAAATAGAAGTGCCCTAACTGTCTTTACTCTAGCATCTCGGTGCTCTTGAATTGCTTCAAGATAGGCATGCGAGGAGCCTCCTTAATCGGCCTAATCTCCAGCTCTTCGTTCCTTTGAGACAACCCTGTTCTTGGGCCTGTTTGCACCCTCAAACAACCCTCAAACCAACCCGCATCCCCACAACAACTCGGCCTCTAATTAGGCCCTCCATGCTGTCCCCACGCTCTCTTTTGTTGCGGCTAGGGCATAATATGTTTGCCCAATCCTTGCTGTGACCATGACTGCATTTTAGGGCAGTGTTGGAGCTGTGTTCTAGGATTGTGGTTAGGGCTTTTGTGGATCACCATTTAGCTGTGTTCATACCTATGTTTAAGTGTCTCTTCTTGCTGTGTATTAGACAACGTATTAGGGCATCAAGTGGCTTCTCCATACTAGCATTAAGGCTGGATTTATGGGCAATAGTTTAGGGTAGCGTAGGTCTCCTTAGAAAACCTTTACAACTCCACATCTAGGGCTTCTCCTTGACATCGTATGAGAAACTGTCTCCTCCATGACAATGTTAGGGTCTAGGGCTTCTTCTAGGGCAGCGTATCGTCTTGAGATCTCTCCTCTCACCAAAACCCAAAGACAAGTGGAGAGGAAGAGATCACAAGAGGTGTGTAAAATGACTTGAGAGTCACCTTTATTTATAGTGCTACGTTGAGGATGAGAGGAGGAAATTTGGTTGCTGGCTGACCTTGACAAATTGTCCCATAACACAAATAAACTCATATCTCCATGAATACTTATCGGAATTGGATCATCTTTAGATCAATCCTACACCTCTCGGCGAGAGGGATTCAAGAAAAATATCAGTTGCTGTAAATAAGATGACCCACATGGAGTTTGGCACTAGTTTCCAATTTTAATAGTTAATTTTGAATATGCAAATGGAAAGATTGAAATGCAAAGTTAACCCACCCACACAAAATCCTCCTTCTAAATAAGGAGAAAGGATGCCTTGGGTAAAACCAAAGGTCCCACTAGAAAACGAAGCCTTTTATTAACTTGTTACAATGATGTAAAAGCTTCTTAGAGGGCTCCCCAAAAGATGAAGTGGATTTGTACAAGATGAGAGCTAGAAAAAGCTAGAATATCTCTCCAAACTATGGTAATCTCAAAGGCCAATGAAGTCTTTTTAAAATCAGAAAATTACAAGCTCCAAAAGGGCCCACGGCCTAGCCTTCTTTGCAACTCCTTCTAGTGTCCACAACCTTCTTAGAATGAATCTTGAATACTTGAGAGGTCCTACAAGAAACATAGTTAGAGTTTCAATGGTCTTTCCCCAAGGCACTTGTTGTCAAAACTCCAACTATGGGCTGCAAAACCAAGATACAATTAATGTAGAGAGAGCATGTAAAATGAACAAGGATGATACAAAATAGTGTACAAAACTAAATCAAGTGATGGGAGTGAACCCCATCAAGTGCCTAATTTGGAAAATGTTGTTTAAATAGCTAAATAAAATGAACGAAAGCACAATTTTTTAAAGCGATTTAAATTTAAAAATATTTTTTTGTATACAAGCTATGTCCAAGAAAACCTTTGCAAAAACCACTTTATAAGATAAAAATATGGAAACTCAAAGAACCAATGAGAGCTCCTTAGAGAATGTGTCGAGAGTGGTTTGGTCTCTCCAAGGCTTTCCCCTCACGCTTGATATTTTCCAACAAGATTTTCCTCTACAAAACTTCAATCAAACATTAGTCCTGTATAGATTTAACAAATGAGCAATGATAATAAAAGTCTAGAAATTTATTGGAAAAATCAATTGCCAATGCAAGATAGCTTTACATTAACAAATCTACAAGAGCATATGGAAATAACATAAATCAAAGCATGAACAAAATAAATTATACCAATAGTGAGCCAATCATCATATTCCAATAGAACAACAACTGATGAATGAACCCCAAAGTCTTTCATTGCAATTGAAAACAAGTGTACATAAGAGCAGAACTTCCCCAAGCACAATAGCTCGTAACAATAATACAAAATGAGAGCACAAATCTCTATTATATAGAAAAATGAGAGCAAATCTCAATGTAGCAACCAAGTGACAAATGGCCATTGAGAAGATCCCAAGAAGGAAATCGAATTCCAAGTGTCGATGAGAGATGCCAAGTGTAGAGCCTTCACCAAATCGAATTCCATAGGTGGCATCAAGAACTCCTCAAGCAAAATTGAATTCTCCAAGTGTGAAGATGAGCAAAGCCTAGTGTGAAAGAGAGGGAGTCAACTCCCAACAATCAAGCCATCAAGTGACTCCTCTCCAAGCCATGCGTAGTCCTCCTCTAGGAATTGCATGGGCCTGTTGAGGAAACTCATGTTTCATGATGGAATGAAAAGTGTAGATGAGTGTGAACCAATGTGGGGACAAATTTTCACAAAAATCTCTACGAAATATTCTCCCAAATCCTCCCAAGTGGGCATTAAATCCACAAATTCGAATTTTCCAAGTAAGCAACTTCCTCATGTATTGCCATAAATTCGATTTTCTTGAGTGGGCCATGTATTTATGATGCAAGGTGCCAAATCATCCTCCACTTGTCCTTTGACTTGAGATAATTTCCATGTCATTTTGTCACATTGAGCTATTTATTTTTCTCCATTTAATTTATTTATGGTTTAATTTATTGTCAGATTTCCTACTAAACCTAGGAAAAATGGGTTTGAGGGTCTAGAACCTATTTTTTACCCCTCAAAGTGTGTCATAGTAAAACGTTAAGGGTGAGAGGTGTAATTTTGAGCACACATACCCCATACAACTTCTCTAAAAATCAATTATTACATTATACATTCAGATTTTATTCAAATCGTCGCCCTGTGGGAAATTTAAAAAATTAAAAAAAGACCCCTAAACCTAATCAAATTCTATGAAATTTTACGAGTGATTTAGTATGATAATATACAATGACTTTAGACACAAGGACTCACCCAAGGCCCCACCTTCGAGTTGTTTTTGACTTTGAGGTTATGCTTGGAGGAAAAAACTCAATTAATTATTAAGTGAAAAAAACCTCCCAGAGTAAACTCACTTGATGACAAGGTACTAAGTTACCCAGGCCAGTTACATGACTTAATTTATCATACTAGCATCACTTTACATCGTCCTTGCAGGGCTGTGGAATCTGAGTACAATAGAAGAAGATGAGAAGAAGAAGTAGAGTTGAAAAACTCTGATGGTACATGAAGCCTCCGATACATCCTTGGGCATGGAGTCTTCAAAAAATCTTTGGGTACACTTCAGTGGTCAACAGGACCACAAGGCTGGCTTAGGTGGCGGAGATAGTGGCACATCGAACTATCTAGTGGTTGCAAGGGGCTACAGGTTGCCTACCGAGGATCATCAAGGAGAAAATTTTTCTCCTATGCATACTATCCACAGGTAGTGGGTAACATTTGGCTCCAACTGGGACATGAGCTCTCGGAAAGGTGTGCAAAGCTACTTGAATGAGAGGTCATGAGAACACCAACAATCTCTTGGTACAATAGACCTGTTACTTGCACATATCAAAGACTAAGCACATGGGGCAACACGTTTTTGTTGTCTTATGATCACCCATGCTTAGTATTAGGCCATAAAAATCAACAAGAAAGTAAAATCATTTTCAATTCAAATTTAATCTAAATGCAACTAATATATCATGATAATATCATATGATGTTAGTACTAATGAGAAAATCAACATGCAATGCATCTTACCCTAACATGCATAGAATACAATGTCAAGTGTCAAGGTAAGGGGTGATACGACTCAACTTGACCGGTTGCAACCAAAGTTCATCGTTAAGTTTGGCAATGTAATAATAATCTTCCCCAACCTTTCCACCAATCTTAACGGGCACATGATTTTTATCTACCAAGATGTAATGTTCCAAACTTAAATAAACAGTGATATGCAAGCAAGATTGATTTATAACATGGAAAAATAAAAACAATGAACAAATGCTCAATAAACTGCAGAAGTCAGAACCAACTGAGTCATTTCATTAATGAAATGGAGCAAGTACAATAGTATGGAGAAATGCAGCTGGGCTTGCCTCAAGGGCAAGCTTTGAAAGAACCTAGGTGATAAACAATAATCTCAAAGATGGAAAATGACTGCTCCTCTAATGCTTGGGCAAGCTTTGAAAGAACCTAGGTGATAAACAATAATCTCAAAGATGGAAAATGACTGCTCCTCTAATGCTTTGTGCTGTCCTCGAGAAACTACACTACTAGTTGGAAAGGAACTGCAAGAAACCTTGTCTCCGGTGCTAAGAAAATGTTGAAACTTTAGCCCCAAGCTCCTTGGCTAAAACCCACAAAAAACCAGAAAGGGTTTGGCTTGAATCCAACCTCCCAAATTCGGCCTCCAATATGCCTTATGCCCTCCAAATTGCTTAAGAATACGGCTTGCAAGGGACACCAACAAAAACCTCCTCCAAACTTCGAAAATGAAGCAATCTCATCTCCAAATGTTTCCCTTAACCTCCCTGGTAAAGTTCAACCTCAAAGGCTGATACTCTACCCTCCACGTGAGCACTAAGTGTTGCCTTTGCGCTTGGCCCAGGAAGTGCGAAAGTCACCCTGTAAAGAAGCATACTCCTCCAGCTCCCAAACTCTCCAAAATGACAACAAACCTCCTATGCCTTCTCTTCAGAAAATATCTCAACCAAACTCCATTGCAAGACACCACAAGCAAACTCAACCTCCTCTTCACTGCGTCCTCCAGTAATATGCACCACCTGGAGACGAATGCAACTATTGGAAATCACAATAATATCCTCCTCCTAAAGAATGAAGAAAATACTTCCTAGGGTGGCACTCGAAGTCCCCCGAAGAAAGGGTGAGCTCTTCGCTTGAAGAATTCGTGTCGAACAACAAGTGACTCCGCTAAGCAGCTTGAGCAACCAAAGAGAAATCAATATGCCAAAAAGATGAATCAAATGAGGAGAGCTGCCTTCCTTATATAGATTTCATGGAGCACTTTTCCCTCCAATTTTACCTCCATTGTGGGCCCTCACTTAACCATCTCCATGCAAAACTTAACCACCTCGATGCAAATCTAACTAGGGAGTGCGTATTTCCCTAGTGTGGGTGGACCCCATGTGTAACTTAACCACAACAAAAATAACTTTCCGTAAATCTAATCTCCGAATAAAATTGAATGGGCCCCACTATCTCCAAATTGGCCCCAAAATACAGTAATTAATCTTGTTCCAAATTAATTTAGGAAGGGACATGACAGTCCTCCACTCCCAAATGTTGCTTGTCCCCTCGCTACTTCAATGCTGGATGCTCAAGTATGTGCTCCCCTTCCCAAGTGGCATCCTCATCTAGTAAACTCTTCCAACGCACCAAGTACTCTCTGATGACCCTACTTCTGAGCTTCCTCTCCCTAGTCTCTAAGATGGCCTATGACTCTAAAATCAGATGCCCCTCATCATCAAGTGGGGGCAACTCCACAATTGCTGTAACTTGTTGCCCCAACACCCTCTTGAGGCATGACACATGAAAAATGTTATGGACCCTGCTCCTTGGTGGTAGCTCCAACTTGTGAGCCACCTCTCCAACCCTCCTGATCATCGTGTAAGGCCCAAAAAATCTCGGCTGTAGCTTCTCAGCCCCCTTCTGCTTCAGCGTGGATTGTCGGTAAGGCTGCAATCAAAGGGAGATCAAGTTCCCTTCCTCGAAATGCCTCTCTACTCGATGCTTGTCAACATACATCTTCTGCTGGTTCTGAGCTGTCTGTAAGTAATCCTTAAGAGCCTTGAGGTTATCTTGGCTCTCGAGGATCCAATTCTTGGCCTTTGGGGCCCCACTATTTCCAAAAACAATGTCAGCAAATGATAAAGCATCATAACCATATAAAGCACATAAAGGAGTCATACCAACGGACATGTGATGTGTGGTGTTGTAACAATAGTCTCCCAGATGCAACCATCGAATCCAAACCCTATGCTGCCCTGTCACATTCTTCCTGAGATCACTGTTTTAAGAACCGACCAGCTCGGAACCGATTCGGCCGAGTTGGTCCTAGTCAAGCCCTCATCGAGTCAACTCAGCCATCAAATCGGTTCGGCCGACCGGGTTATTACCGAGTCGGCCGAGTCCAAGCCTACTCGGCCGGCTCGGTAACAGTGGCCTGAAAACTAAAAAAAAGCGATTTTTTTTTACTTGCTTTTTGGAGAAGAGATTTGTGTTAAATGCTGGTGAACACATGAATTCCACGTTAGCTGATTGTTTTCATAGGTTGTTTACTTGTTCACTCGGCTTCCTGTGGCATGAATCGTTTAGTGCTTGAAAATAGAAAGTGATGAGTTTGGCGCTGGCAATTTGATAGGATCTAATGTTGTGAACTTTTTGCCAAGAACATGAAATCTCCTATAAGAATGGATCAAGACATTCGTTGCCTTCAATACATAAAATTCCTGAAGGAACAATGTGAATTTCTAAGTAAACAATGATACTATCTGAGAACCATGTAATAAAGAGGGCACATGAAATTGAAATGTTGATCAGACATGTGATCCTAGTTAGAATGTTTATAGGTGCAATTCTCTCTTTGAAGATGGTGGCAGTTTATACATATTACAAAGTTGATGGGAACAAACTTGAAGTTGCCCCAAGGGATCCTAAAACTAGAGAATAGCCACAAAATATTCTATGAGGCGTAGATGGGTCTATCATGACTACATGTAGATGTGGATGCAGAAGTTTTGGCGTTAGGGATCCTATATCTTGATCTGTGTCACGTACAAATTGTTTTGTAGTTCTTCTCATGAATACAGCTATTAACATCCATCTTGGTGAGATGGTCTAAGATGATTGATGAGGGTACGAGATTAAAAATGAGTTACAAACTATGAAGCATGTAGATATGCTACCAGCGGTTGATCTAGATGATCTTGGCTCCTCTAGCAGTAGCCACTAGCCAGTAGTACTGGTCACAGTTTACTTTTGTTGTAGAGGCCATTTCTAGCCTCCTTGGTTATGTGTTTTTGTTTTGATCTCTATATCATCATCATGTATGTATTGGACAGTGCACTGGGTACCATTTTGATATAATGGATATATCATGGAGCCTACTGATCAATGTTGTCTTCTATCTATATTCTAATGCTGTGTGTTTGGAAACATGAACGAAAATCTTTAAAATTATGTTTTTTTATATAAAAAAAATATTTAATGTATTTTTTACAACGACCGAGTCATTGAAATCGAGCCAGCCTAGTCGATACCGAGTCGGAGTCTACCCTCGATCGAGTCAGAGTTTTAAAACATTGCCCGAGATAGCCCTCTAACGAATGGTTCACCCTCTCTATCTAGCCGTCGGTATGTGGATGATAGTTGTTGCTCGTGGTGAGCTCGATGCCAACTAGCCTAAAAAACTCTTGCCAAAATCCTCCCATAAATCTGCTATCTCTGTCACTAACTATAGTCTTAGGGAGTCCATGCAGACGAAAGGCCTCCCTAAAGAACAACTCTGCCACCTGTGAAGCTGAATATCGTGTTGGAATGGCAAAGAAGTTTGCAAACTTGGTCAGCTTGTCGACCACTACAAAAATACAATCTTTGTTGATTTTGGGTAGCACTGGATGTGCTCTGGCTCCGAAATTTTGTGGAGGGGCCAGAATACATGAGATCAACAAGGCCCATAAGTTGTTTGGTGAAATTCCACCTGGTTTGTGTTTTATTAAAATAATTATTATTATTAATGGGGTTCCTAAGTCTAAACTTACGAAAGTAAAATATTAATGGGTATTAATAAAATATGGGCGAGAAGCTTTTAAGAGACAAGGATAAAGTTTGTTTTAATCTTAGCCATTGATTAGGGACTTAATCTTGGCCGTTGATTCATCAATAGGAAAAGGATAAGAGGAGGCTTGAGGGTCAATTGGAGATCCACCAAGTTGATCAGTCAGTTCGATTTTTCTGGGGCGTGGTTTGTCGAGAAAATCGAACAAGGGATCTGAGTTGCAGTGAGAGGGGCAGAAGCAGAGATTTGGATAGGAGAGGAAGTTTCGAGCCAAAGAGTACGTAGTAGAGAGGTAGCCTGAGCATCAGTAGAGGCAGTGCAGAGGCCTACGCAGTCTAGGAGGTGCTCATGCAGTCTAGAGGGACTCTTGCAGTGGTAGTGAAGAGTATATGTCAGAAGTCCGAGATTTTGCTGGAGAAGGAAGTTTCTAAGCCGGGAGGGCTGAACAACAGTCTTCATCTAGCAAATCGATCCTGCAGAAAGGGTGATGCAGTGTTTTAGAGGCAAGACGTTGGCCCATGCAGTGATTGCGCAGGGACTTCACAGTGTTTGCTGGGAGGGTCAAATCACTCATTGGATCAGCTGTGACTTGGGGAACGAGGTAAACCCTCGAATGTATTTCTTGCTGCCGTGATTTCTCTGAAAGGTTAGCCGATGTGAGAGGCAACCTATTGTACTCAGATTCTTCTTGCTTAATAATACAAACCCTTTATCTGCTGCACCAGTTTTCCCGCATTGGGTTTTTCCGGGGACATGTTGTCCAAAATAATGGTGCCCCTTTTGTGTTTGTCTCATCTATTGTTTCAGTTTATGATCTGTATGTCAGTGTAGTCTGCAATAGTGTTTTTCATCACTGTTTATAAATTAAATAACTTGTTGAATGAAATAACAAGTAGGAGATGCTAAACCAGTGACTGTAGTAGGATTTCTTTTTGTAAAGATTCAGAAATTTTCACATCCTTCCCTTGGATCGAGGGAAGTTCGGTGATGAAATCCATAGAGATACTCTCCCATTTTCCCTTAGGGTTGGGAAGGGGCTGCAACAATCCTGCTGGATGGGTCGATTCTCCTTTGTTCTTGTGGCAAGCTTCGCACTTCTACACATGCCTCAACATGTCTCCTTTGAGGCCCTTCCAAGTGATGCGCTCTCTCACTCCCGTATAAGTCTCCCTGAACCCCTAGTGTCCAGACAAAGGAGAATCTTGAGCTGCTCTAAGGACACAATCCCTCAATTGGGATCCTGAAACTAGAAATATGTGCCCTTTGTAATAGATGACCTCATCCATCACCTTGTGGTGCTGATTTACATAAATCCCCTCCAAGATATCGCACGCCCGACGATCGTTGGAGTAATATACTAATAACTGAGCCTTCCAATCATGGCAAATGCTCGTGAGTGAAAATCCTGTTGGTCTCTTGGATAGTGCATCTGCCACTATGTTGTGCTTCCCCCGCACATATTCAATATCAAAATCGTAGGCTTGCACCTTGTTGACCCATCTCTGCTGCCTGTCATTGAGGCCCTATTGCCCCATGAAGTGGCGAAGGCTGTTGTGATCCATCTTCACCCGAAACCGGTTCCCCACCAAATATTGTCTAAATTTGGCCAATGCATGCATTATGGCCAACATCTCCTTGTTGTATATGGAATACGACATCTCATGTGGTAGGAGCTTCCGGCTCTTAGAAGCAATGGGGTGTCCTCCTTGGGACAAGACTGCTCCAATCCCCGCACTTGATGCATCTCACTCCACTGTGAAAGGTTGTGAAAAATTTGGAAGTGCCAATACTAGACAACAACTCATCACCTCCTTGAGGCGATCAAATGCTTCCTGAGCTCCCTCTGTCCATGCAAAAGCCCCCCTCTTAGTCAGATCAGTAAGGGGTGCTACCAACAGTGAGAAGCCCTTCACGAACTTCCGATAATAGGTACAGATGCCCAGAAATCCCCTCAGCTCTATCACATCTCGAGGCTTTGGCTAATCCTGGATGGCTTAAATCTTTTCCTCATGCACCTTGACCCCATCTGCACCTACGATATGCCCCAAGTAAAGCATCTCTCTTAGTCCAAATGCACACTTGGACATCTTGGCGTAGAACTGCTACTCCTCCAATACACGCAAGACTGTATCTAGGTGTTGCAGGTGCTCCTCCCATGTCCTGCTGTAGATCAAGATGTCATCAAAGAATGCTAGTACAAACCTCCTTAACTAGCCTCTGAACATATGGTTCATGTACGACTGAAAAGTAGCCGGTGCATTGGTCAACCCAAAAGGCATGACCATGAACTCCAAATACCCATAATGACATTTGAAAGCTGTCTTCGGGATGTCCTACTCCCTCACCCGACTCTGATGATACCCCGACTGCAAATCTATCTTAGAGAAGTACTTAGCTCCTCGAATCTCGTCCATCAACTCATCAATGCGTGGAATGGGATACCTGTTCCTCAGCGTCTTCTTGTTGAGGGCCCTGTAGTCAATACACATGCGGAGAGTCCGGTCCTTCTTCACGAGCAGAACCAAAGAAGTAAACAGAATGGAACTCGGTCTGATGTGGCCGAATGCCAATAGCTCCCTGATGGCCCTCTCGATCTCATCCTTATAGGCCTTGGGATGCCTGTAGGGTGTAGTAATGATTGCCTGCACACCAGGCTTCGGCTCTATAGTGTGTTGGAACCCCCTGTTAGGTGGTTGCCCCGATAGTATATCTCTAAAGACTATCGGATATCTATCCAATACTGCCTGTATGTTTGGATGTGGTGGCTTGGACTTCCCTCCAGCCTTTGAAATCCTCAGCTCTACAGCCCATGCTATGTCTACATGCCTCAAGTCAGCCTCCATTCTGTGGGTCGAAACTGTCTGAGGGGGGTACGAATGCATGCCCCAAAGAACCACTAGCTTGCCATCCGACCTAACAAATTCCATCACAAGCTGCTTCCAATCGGTGGTAACTCGACCAAGGGAATACAATCATTGGACATCCAATACCACATTGGTGCCTGGTACATCCACCACGAAAAAGTGGTTTATTATCGAATAGTTCCCCATAGTCACTGTCGGAGCGGGACATATAGAGTGCACTACATAGTCCTGTCTCCTGGTATTAGGACTGAAAACCCCTCGAGCTTTGTAGTGGTGATGCCCCTCCTCTGGACCATCTCAGTATCAATAAAATTGTGGGTGGCCCCACTGTCTACTAAGATTGAGACACACTGTCCTTGCACCGTACCTCTGATCCTCATGGTAAAATATTTGGGGATCCCGCACAAAGAAGCTAGGACTCCCCTGATTGGTACGAAAGATGCTCCTCCCTGAGGTGGTGGTGCCCTCCCTGCTGGATCCTTGTTGTCTCCTCCACCAAGCTCCAACTCCTCATCATCCTCCTGATCATTGTTGGAGAAGACCTCGATGTAATGGGCCTTGCTTGCTGTGCATCGATGGCTTGGTGCCCAAGGCTCTTGACATGTAAAACACAATTTCCTCCACCTGAGGTCCCTCCTGGCCTCGTCATCCAACTGTCCTCGCCCTTGGGCTGCCCTTTGCATTGAAGGTGCTCTAGTGTCACCTCCCTTTTGAATGTAGGGAGTTTGTGGAGGAAATGGTCTGCGTGACTTCACCAGTCCCACAGTGGCTTTGACAACCCCTCCACAAATGTATTTACTCTCCTAGCATCTGACAAATCCGGCACCATGACTGAGACCCTCAAGAACTCTGAAATATAATGCTCGGGTTGTCCTATTTGCCTGAGCCAAGTCAATTCCCTGAAGTGAGCCTCTGAATCCCTCTGATCAAAACGCTCTACCACTCTCCGTGTGAAGTCCTCATAGGAGGTCACAATGGCATACCCCTGAGTGGACAAGCCATGAAACCACCAATCATGTGCCTCTCCCTCCAAATGCAATGTATCCATCTTGATGGCTTCTACCTCCGTCATCCTGTTGAGCTAGAAGTATGTGTCCAGCTTCTCTATCCAAGCACGTGTTGTGCACTTGGTAGTGCCATCATAAGTGGGAAAATACATTTTCCCAATAGTGTAGTGCAACTTATAATCCTGCGTACCATAGCCCTTCCCCTTTTCATTTTGTTTGAACTTGCAAAAGTCTCTGAAAGTTAGAGCCTCTCTGAAGTCTGCCCCCATTGATTGCGACTCCCGGAAATGCTCCCCCATCGATGGATCCTCTCCTCCACCAGTTTCACCCTGCGCCAAAGGTATAAAAGAGGGTAAAGTAGCTCGAGTTGGCTCACTTGAGGATGGCCGCTACACAGTAGGTGAAAGGTGATCGAACTGTTGAGAGGCCCTTGAAGTCTCTCCAACTATAAACTGTTAAGTTATGATATGTTCTATGCTTATAACAGTTTAGTTCTTTTTCTTATTATATTTCACAAATTAGCAATCACATGTACATAAAGTAAAGTGCAGATATAACGTTAAACGATCGACAGAAAACAAGCCAAGACAAGAGACACAAGATGTGGCGGCTAGCCAGGGACAAACCCCACAATGTGTGGGGAAAACCCTTTGATCAAATCTTCTTTTATCTTCAATAATTCAACAGAGAGAAATAGTACAATAAATCTGATTTATATCAGCAGTAGCAAACCCTAGATGAGCAGCATCAGCGTTAGCGGCTTCATCATCAAACTAGGCAGACGATATCTCACAAACTGACCGTCGAATCGGCTTGATTCCACCGCCAAAAGTTGCGGCTTCCAGAGGAGGTTCAGATGAACCTACAACGTAGTTCAGATGAGGAGATCTTCTGGTCCACACAGGTCAAACTTCACTTCTGCAGTTGCAGCTTCAGTTTCAACAGCTTCCTTCAAACTAGGGCAATCGATATCTTGCAAACCGTTCGTTGGATTGACTTGATTCCACCACCAAAAGTTGCGGCTCTCAGAGGAGGTTCAGATGAACCTACAATGTAGTTTAGATGAGGAGATCTTTTGGTCCACGCAGGTCAAACTTCACTTTTGCAGTTGCAGCGTCAATTTTTGCATCTTCCTTCAAACTAGGGCAGTCGATATTGTAACGACCCATCTTTAAATACATATATTATATGCTCCAAAAAGAAAATGAAAATGATATTAATAAAATAGAATATAGATTAAGTATTAGTATCAATAATTAATTAATCTAAAGTTCTAAAGTTTGTATTAAAAACAAACATAAATAAAGTTTATATTAAAAACAAACATAAATAAAGTTTGTATTAAAAACAAACATAAATAAAATAAAAGTATACATGAATATCATAAAGTCAAAAGACAAACGAATATGATAAAGTACATATAAGTGTTATAAAGTTATAAAGGATACGTTATATGGTTATATGGAGGCGTGATAGTGTTATAATAACAATAACACATATACAAGGTTTAAACGTTATAAAACCTTAATGCTACATATGAACACCATCATATTTAAATTAAACTGAATCTTAAGTATAAGGCAGAAACACCTGTAACGGGAGGATGACTCATGCGCATGGGAAAGCTGTCACCGTAGGAGAAAGCAGTGGAGTCGCTGGTGTACAGGGCGGCCACCGCTAAACCCAGGCTATAAAACTGCATAGCTGAGCTGAGAAGGGGGGTTGAACAACGGAGGTAAAAACCAGGAGGAGGAATTCAGAAAGGAGGAAGGTTTGCCATTGGAAGAGCTTTAATCTGTCTGAGGTTCTGGGCACGGGGGACAGTGAGCTTCTGCGAGAAGCTTACTGGATTGAGCAGCCAGGCTCTGCTCAGTCTGGCTGGGTGGAATTGGTTTCCCGGTAATTGGATTGGATCAGAGTGGCCGCAGCATCATCAACTACACCACACCAGAGCAGGCAGCAGTTCAGGTAGGTATTCAAAATCCTTTACGGCTCCTGTATTTCAATTCTTGGTTCTTACTGTATTTCAGTTCTTGGTTCTTACAGTATTTCAGTTTTTGGTTCTTACACATGGTATCAAAGCCCAGTGTTCAAACCCTTCGGGACCTCACAGGCCCTACATAACCGAAAATATATGTATTTGCTCTGTCAAATTCTGCAGCGTAGTTAAAAATAGAATCATATTAAAAACCAGGGTTTGCGTAGAATGAGAAGCACAACCTCTCTTGTGAAAGTGGCTGCCAACTGACTCAGGAAATTCTGACCTCAATTACCTGTTGAATCAATCCGTGAAAATTAATGTATACTGCTCCTTAATTGTTGGGTCCTCTATACGTCAATACCTTGAGCCTTAGATCTGCTTCAACTACGCAATATGGCTCAATGTTAAAATGGCAATTGGTCTAGCACGATTCTGCAAACTTTGCCAATTAAATCCAGCCCGGTCGAATAATGGACTTGGCCACGATACTGAACTCCGCCCTTGTTAACTTGATCACTTGAAAGAATGTGATTGGCGCATCTCTGAGACAAAATTATAATTTTGAATTAGCCGCCTCATACTTTTATCCATCCCTTGGGTGGTTAGATTCAGTTCTGGGCAAATTCTCGCCCTCTGAAGAAAGCACAATTAAATTTGGTGTCGCCGTAATTGATTCTCAGAACGGCTAACCTGTGCATGGCCAAATGCGATTACTCAGGCTGCTCTGTGACTGAGGTAACCCTATTGTGGGGCCGCATAGATCTGTCAATGAGGCCGAGAATCTCAGTGAAGAAAGTGACCAGGACCAAGGACCTGTGAGCACTGAGCTGAGGCTATATATAACTATGATATTATGTGAATTGGATTTATGCTGATTCGTCCCTGAATAAGATAAGATTTTTTTTTTTAGGAAAGTTTGAACCCTTGCGAATATCTCAGTAGAAATTAAAATGGGTGAAGACCTGTATAAATGGAAGTCAGGGCTCATTGGTTTGCCTCTCTAACTATTATCTCCCTCACTGTTTTGCTACAGCTACCTGAAAATTGCACTAACAGTGGAAAAATCTTCATTTAAGTGCCCTAAAATCACTCATGAAGTACATAACACATTAAGGAATTGATTGCGTCGATTGGATATTAATGGTTAGGCTCATTTCATGATTTGTCGCTGACTGTCATAAACATTCTGAGGTCTGATATAAAGCAGTGACACATGCATCTTCTTGCTGTTTGCATTCCATCTTAAAGTGCTCTCACCTGAAGCAAGATGAAATCAGAAATTTGGCATTTAGCATTAGTAACTTGCTGCTGTTCCTGTAAGAAAAAGAAATTTGGCATTTAGCATTAGTAACTTGCTGCTGTTCCTGAGATTTTCTTACAGATTAATTTTACTGGATTAAATTTACATTTTAATGAATATATCGGAGTTTTAAAATTTAATTAAATTCATAGCTTTTAAATTAAATTCACATCAGAGCTTTTACTCTTACACAAATAATAAACATAAAAATAAAAAGTGAAGATAAATATCCAAAAACTCCAGAGAATAGATATAATTTCCCTGTTTAAAGCACCCATTAATAAGACCTGCATAAATTGCTTCATTGGGACAGAGCTCTCTCACTAACATATCTTTATCAGTGGGTCTACCTCAAGGACTCTGCCTGCCTTGCATAAATCTGCAATTAAGGCGCTATAAGTATCTACAGTAGGCTGTCAAATGCTTCTCCATCATTTTGTCAAGAAGCTTAAATACGAGATCACTACTTATTTCAAGCGGCATTCCATCCAGGTCATGTATTCCATCTAAGTTATCAGGATCTGAACTACCTACTGCATCCTCATCAGTAATCAAGTGTTCCTTCTGTATCTTGTTTTCTTGAACTATACCATTCATAAACACTCAATAAGTTCGATAATTAGGTTGGCATCCTTCATTTATCATCTTACTTGAATAGATCAAAAGCATTATGCACCCTGCCTGATTTGACGTTGCCATCCATCAATGATGTGTATGTTACTTGGTTGGGTTGTAAACCTTTCTCCTTCATTTCACCAATGATCATTTCAGCCTCTTCCAGTTTGCCTTCCCCGCAAAGTCCAAAGACCAGTGCACTGTAAGTATATTGTTTTCACTAGCCTAACATTGCAATTAGTTAAAGTAAATTAATAAGCCCTTGAAATAGTCTAGCATGCATTATACTACATAGCAACAAGGCTATAGGTTATCTAGTATCATATGAGTCATGACATAATGAGATAGCAAGTTTAGTACAAAAAAATATATATACATCTGTAAAGCCATCAGTCAAATAGACAATATTGCAATTGCCCCTCTACTATCATAGGGGAAGAGAGCAAGTGTGTCTACCTTAGCTATGCAACTTCTATCTGAAAAGCTATCTTATATTACAGTAAAAAGAATGATTACATCAGCAAACTGCAAGACCATCAGTTGCCTTGTATAATACTGCAATTAACTCTCCCTCCCAACTTACATGAGCAGAGCCAATGCATTCACCTTAGCATCAGTCTGGACAGAGTCTACATCTTTTTTATACACATATATTGTGGTTGTTATCTATTTTGCCAGACCAACTTTAAATGCAGTCAACTGCCCAAGACAAACTTTAGAATAGTCATCATTGCAAGTTGTTATACACCTCTCCCAAAGGAAAGTGAACCCTTCTAACAGGTTCCTTTTTATGTTTCTTGACGTTAATCAATTCTAACTTGACAGGTTCTCTGTTTTGTTGTTTGATCATTCATAGTCTCCTAGAATTGCCAGTTTCTAGTTGAAAGGAACAACTAAGAGGGGTGTAATTTGAGAGACCCATACATTATTTAGTCGCATAGACAGTAGACCTCTTAACTGGTGAAGATAAAAGAATCTACTCAATCATTCGCATCAGATAATTTGTCTACCACGACTGGAAATAATAAATCAAAACATGATTTCCTTGTTGGATTCTCATTTTACCATCGTTGTCAATATACTCAGGATTACTTAATAATATAAATATGTATGACCTTCTTTAAATGTAATAGTCAGATTGAGGTATGACTAGTATGTTACCAATGTACATTGTAACGAGACATTTAACATTTTCATTTTGTGGATGTTATTTAGTAAATAAACTTTAGATGTTTACCTTAGGAGCTAATGACCCTACACTATTGCATTATTCATATTAGGATAGAATACCCTGCATTAGGACAAGGAGGTCGCGAGACCACCCTCTTTGACCTCGGTACCAGTAAGATCTGCCTAGCAGATAAAAATAGCAAAACTATACCCGTTTATGAATGTGAAGTGCAAAAGAAAATTATATGTTAAAATTCGATTGTCTACCTCAAAATTTTTATAAAATGTTATGATGTGTTCAGGAACCACAATGGTAAGGACTTATGAGTGACGACGACGTGATTGGGTAGCATCACCACCATTAATGCCGCCACCGTCGCCATCATCGTCCCCATCGCCACCACCATCACCATCGTCACCACCAAGACCACTATCAACATCAATCGCCCCAGTGCCAGAGTTGACTGTGATAATGAATTCTTTGGAAGCCTTATTGGAGACATTAAAAGAATCAACTAAGGCCAAAACCAAAGAGGAATTTCAACATGTAACCACCATTTCAGCGGAACCAAATAATTTTGAGCTCAGAAGATTGAAAGAGGACATTTCTAGGGAGCTTCAAAAAATTAGACTCCCAGAATTCTCAGGAGGGCGAGCAGGTGAACGCGCTAAAGCATGGTTAGAAGGAATGAACAAATGTTTTAGGTTAAGAGAATATTCTTCTTCGGCAAAAACAAAAATTGTGTTTCAATTAAAGGAAAGTGCCTTGATTTGGTGGGGAAATCTGGAGAAGCAGCTGCACCTTACATCGGATAATGTCCCTTGGGAACTATTTGAGGAAAGGTTCCGTGCAAAGTATTTACCTCCATACTTTCAACAGCAGCAAGCCAGAGCCTTTCATACGTTAATTCAGGGAAATAAAACGGTGGAAGAGTACGAGATAAGGTTTATGGAGATTGTAAAATACATTCACTACTTAGATTCTGATGAACGTCAAGCTGAATGCTTCATATTTGGGTTAAATCCTTGCATCAGAGCCTTGGTAAGCATGTGGAAACCATCATCAGTAGCCGAGGCAGTCGAATGTGGTCGTTATGCAGAAGAGCACCTTGGAATCAAAAAAGATATGGGGCCAGTAGGGGCTTTCCAATCAGGATTTCCAGGAAAGACTCCCCGAAACTTCTTCAGAGGAGGTAGCTCGAGGCCACCTTACAGTAACAGGTTTACCCCAAGAAATGTAGGGACAAGAGCTCCCATGGTAGTAAACACTATAGCCGCAGAATCATCAAACACCAATCCATGGACATCTCGAAGAACTGCCAGTAGAGGAAGAAATTCGAGGGGAATCAACATGAGAGGACGGAGCTCGTTCTCTAGAAATTCACGTCCTGATTCAAGAGGATCAACACAGCTTAATTGTTGGGGATGTGGGGGACTGCATTTTCAACGTGACTGCCCAGAAGCTTCGTCGAATATATTGCAAAGGACTGGAAAGGAACTGATATCAAACAATCGAGGTAATCATAGAATTCATGCAGTAGTCAGCAACGACCAAGCATCACATCAATCCACTGTAGTGGAATCTTAAGGTATTATCAATGGTATAAAACACAAAATCTTATTTGATACTGGTGCCACAGATAGCTTTATTTCATCATATGCATTAAACAAATGTGGGTTGGCAGCTCGTAGACAAAATGATTTCCATCAAGTGGAAATGGCCTCAAGAGAACTCCAAACCGTGGGCTTGAGTGTGGATCAATGCAAGATTGATCTAGGGGTCTGTATGACTAAACTAAAAGTTTATGTCATAGCCTTAGGAACGTATGATCTTATCATAGGTATGGATTGGCTAGAAGTTCATCAAGCTTGGGTAGACTGTTATGGGAAAAGAATTCTAGGCATGAATGATGAAGGAGAAGTAATCCAAATTCAAGGAATCAGGAGGAAGGTATCTTTACGCTACATTTCAGCGATGAAAATGAAGCGTTGTTTAAGGAAAGGTTGTCAGGCTTATGTAATTCAAGAAGTAAGCGAAGGAAAAGGACCATCCTTAGGACAATATCCGGTGTTAGCCGAATTCTCGGATGTATTTCCAAAAGAGTTACCAGGATTCCCCCGGTAAGAGAGCTGGATCTCACTATTGAATTAAAACCAAGTACCCAACCAATCTCTAAAACGCCTTATAGAATGACAGCTCCAGAACTTCAGGAACTACAAATTCAATTGAAGGAACTACTGAATATAGGGCATATTCGGCCCAGTACATCACCTTGGGGCGCTCTTGTAATTTTTGTAAAGAAGAAAGATGGATCTTTAAGATTATGCATAGATTATCAAAACTTGAATCGAGCTACAGTAAAGAGTTGATACCCTATGCCTCAAATCGACGATCTTTTCGATCAAATGAAAGGAGCTGCTATCTTTTCAAAAATTGATCTTCGATCAGGCTATCACCAGCTAAGGATTTCTGAAAATGATATTTCTAAGACTGCATTCGGGACACGTTTTGGACATTATGAATTTACTGTGGTACCATTTGGATTAACAAATGCACCAACAGTATTCATGAATCTTATGAACAGTGTTTTCCGTAAATATCTTGATCAATTTGTGCAAGTCTTTTTAGATGATACTCTCATCTATTCCAAGAATAAGAAAGAGCATGAAGATCATTTGCGGATAGTATTGTCTTGCCTTAGGGAACGTCAATTGTATGGAAAACTATCCAAGTATTCATTTTTGCAGGAAAGGATTCATTATTTGGGTCACATCATATCAGGTGAAGGGATTTCAGTAGATCCTAAGAAGGTAAAAGCGATCATGGATTGGCCAATACCGAAAAATGCACATGAGATACGAAGCTTTATGGGTTTAGCCGGTTATTACCGAAGATTTGTGGAGGGATTTTCCAAAATCGCAAAGCCAATTACAACCCTTCAGTGTAAAGGTGTTAAGTATGAATGGACCGAGGAATGTAATAAAGCATTCTCTGAACTCAAAAGACTACTCACCAGTGCACCGGTATTAAGAGTCCCAGATATGGACAAATATTTTACAGTATGTACTGATGCATCCAAACAAGTGCTGAGTGCAGTGTTGATGCAGGATAGAGGAGTGATAGTATATGCTTCCAGAAAGTTAAAACCTCATGAAGAACTCTATGCTACTCACGATTTAGAATTGGCCGCTGTAGTGCTGGCTTTAAAGATTTGGAGACACTACCTAGTGGGACGAAGTTTTACACTTAAAAGCGACCATCAAAGTCTACAATATTTGTTCACCCAAAGAGACTTAAATGCCAGACAACGGGGATGGAGTGAATTCCTAAGTGAATATGACTTCAGAATATCATACATTAAGGGAAAAGAAAATGTAGTAGCAGATGCTTTAAGCAAAAGACCTCAGATATTTTCTCTCATACGCATTAAAGTAGACTTGAGACAATGAGTACTGGAGCATCTTATGAAAGACAACTGGTATTTAAAGGTGAGATCGAGTCTTGAGGGAAAGGGTAAAAGAATCTAAATTTGAGGGATATGAATTAGAAAATGATGGGATCTTACGATTTCATAGAAAGATGTATATTCCTGATAATAAAGACCTTCGAGAAACTATCATTGGGGAAGCCCACAGAGCAGTATATTGTGCTCATCCTGGAGTAGGGAAAATGTATGCAGATATCAAGAAACTCTTCTTTTGGTCAGGCATGAAGCGTGATATCACTCAATTTGTTGCAAAATGTTTGGAATGTCAGCAAGTAAAAGTAGATCATTGTCACCTGGCAGGCCTCTTACAACCTCACAACATTCCTATGTCTAAATGGGAGATCATTTCTATGGATTTTATCACTGGACTACCTCTTACTTCTCAAAGACACAACGCCGTTTTGGTAGTAGTGGATAAATTAACAAAAAGCGCCCATTTCATTTCCGTAAGAGATACTTACGATGTTGCTGACGTAGCTCGAGTATTCATAAATGAAATTATCAGATTTCATGGAGTACCTAAGAAGATTATATTTGATAGAGATTCGCGTTTCACTTCTAAATTCTGGACTTGCATGCAAGCAGCCTTAGGTACTCAGCTAAATTTAAGCACTGCTTACCATCCTGAGATTGATGGGCAAACTGAAAGAGTAAATCAAGTACTTGAAGACATGTTGCGAATGTATGTGATGGATCAACAATCACACTGGGAAAAGTATTTACCCTTAGTCGAATTCGCATACAACAACAGTTACCACAGTTCGATTGGAATGCCTCCATTTGAAGCTTTATACGGCAGGCCTCGCAGAACACCGTTAAGTTGGGACAAGTTAGAAGATCGAGTGATAATAGGACCAGAATTAATCCATGAAATGGAAGCGTAGGTAAGACAAATTACGCATCGATTAAAGGAAGCACAGGATAGACAAAAGAGTTATGCTGATGCTCACAGAACTGATAGGAGGTATGAAGTAGGGGATCAGGTTTTCATCCGCATCAAACCAAATAAAAGTGCTATTCGATTCGGAAAAGGGACAAAGTTGTCACCCCGATTTATTGGACTATTTAAAGTTGTGGAAAGAGTTGGACCGGTTGCCTATCGTCTTGCCCTGCCACCTCACCTGCATAGAATTCATAATGTATTTCATATTTTTGTATTAAGACATTATATAGCTGATCTATCTCATAACCTTCAATGGAAGGAATTGCAGGTATCGAACGAGGGAGTCGTATCGGTCGAACCTTTACGTATACTGGAACGTAGGGTTCGGCAGCTGAGGAACCGCCTGGTGGACCAAGTTAAGGTCCAATGGGACAAGTATAGTCTTGGATCAGCAACTTGGGAAAATACAGAGGACATATGTCAAAGATACCCTAGTCTATGTCAATTTTGAAGAACTTTAAACTATGTTTATTATATATTTTACTTCACTGCAATCAGAGACCCATAAACATTTTGAATGATTATAGATAAACGTGAAATTTTGTGACATAATATATGTTAACTTTAGCTGGTACATGGATACCAAAACGATATATGTTGTTGATCTTACTAAATTATAGCTGTCAAAGTAAAATTTAAAACAGTTAAATGATTTTACTTCTGATAGGAATTAAGATATTATAAATCTGATTTATTTATACATGTCAATATGATCAATGGGATAGAAATCAGGGAGTAAAAACATTTTAAATGGAAGTCAAAAGACATGCATGGAATATGGCAAAATATGTTGTAATGTAGTATCATAGATGAATTCATAAGTGAATAATACCAGAGTTATTTTGAATATGCTGATGCACATTTTACGAATGCATGGATAAGTGTATGATTGCAGGTAATAGACAGTTACCGGGATGACCACGTGATGACAGAACCTCAGAACAATTAAAGCTCAAAGTGATTCTATGATAGGGTATTAGCCCTAATTCTACTGGGAGGGGTGGAGGTGTTGCCCACTGTTTATCCTCCGAACCTTGGAGTCATGGGAGGACTGTGTGGATCACGCTCCCCTAGACGTGTGATGATGACTGCCGGATGCCTACTGAGAATCAGGTCGATATAGCCGATGCTGTCACCTTAGAGTTTATGAATGGTTAGGTTAGTAAAACTGACGCCATGGCATACTCCAGTAGAGGAAGGATAGGAAGGGAGCATAAGAGATTAGGAAGGATAGGATGATTTTAGAATAGCTTGGGAACCTGGATAGGGAAAAACATGTCCACTAAAACCTTAAACCTAAAACTCTAACTTCAGGACGAAGTTTTCTGAAGGGGGAGTGTATGTAACGACCCATCTTTAAATACATATATTATATGCTCCAAAAAGAAAATGAAAATGATATTAATAAAATAGAATATAGATTAAATATTAGTATCAATAATTAATTAATCTAAAGTTCTAAAGTTTAGATTAAAAACAAACATAAATAAAATAAAAGTATATATGAATATCATAAAGTCAAAAGACAAACGAATATGATAAAGTACATATAAGTGTTATGAAGTTATAAAGGATACGTTATATGGTTATATGGAGGCGTGATAGTGTTATAATAACAATAATACATATACAAGGTTTAAACGTTATAAAACCTTAATGCTACATATGAACACCATCATATTTAAATTAAACTGAACCTTAAGTATAAGGCAGAAACACCTGTAACGGGAGGATGACTCACGCGCATGGGAAAGCTGTCACCGCAGGAGAAAGCGGTGGAGTCATTGGTGTACAGGGTGACCACCGCTAAACCCAGGCTATAAAACTGCAGAGCTGAGCTGAGAAGGGGGGTTGAACAACGGAGGTAAAAACCAGGGGGGGAAATTCAGAAAGGAGGAAGGTCTGCCATTGGAAGAGCTTTAATCAGTCTGAGGTTCTGGGCATGGGGGACAGTGAGCTTCTGTGAGAAGCTTACTGGATTGAGCAGCCAGGCTCTGCTCAGTCTGGCTGGATGGAATTGGTTTCCTAGTAATTGGATTGGATCAGAGTAGCCGCAGCATCATCAACTACACCACACCAGAGCAGGCAGCAGTTCAGGTAGGTATTCAAAATCCTTTACGGTTCCTATATTTCAGTTCTTGGTTCTTACTGTATTTCAGTTCTTGGTTCTTATAGTATTTCAGTTTTTGTTTCTTACAGATATCTCGCAAACCGTCCATCGGATTGACTTGATTCCACAACCAAAAGTTGCAGCCTTCAGATGAGGTTCAGATGAACCTACAATGCAGATCAAAAGAGGAGGTTTGATGGTCCACTCTAGTCAAAGTTTGGATCTGCAATTGCAGCTTCAGTATCAGCAGCGTCCGGCTTCACATGTGTGAGAGAGAGACCATTTTCTGCACAAAAGAGAAGAGACTCTTTTTTGCACAGTAGAGAGAGAGAGATGTGACGAGATGAGTGAGTGCAAATGAGGAAAAGTCCTCTTGTATTTATACACAACTGATAATGTTTGAATAGATGCGACTGTTGGGCTTCTGAGCCTACATGAGTTGTAGGTCGGCTTGATAATAATTCCATAATCAAAATAAATTCATATCTCCATAAATACTTATTGGAATCGGATGATTTTTAGATCAATCCTACACCTCTCGACGAGAGGAATCTAATAAAAATATTATCAGCCATGAATAAGATGACGCACATGAAGTTTGGCCCTAGTTGCCAATTTTAACACTCCCTCTCAACTAGGGAGAACTTCATATGCGATCTATCTATCGGTCGCTACTATTCATCCATGAAATGCACTGCCCTGTACAGCCTGACCCTGCCCTGCTCTGCTCTATTCTGCGCTTTGTCTTGTTCTGCCCTGTACCGATCTGTACGACTCTGCTCTATTAGGCTCTACTCTGCTTTGTTCTGTTCTGCTTTGCTTTTGTCAGAATTATGAAGAAGAAGAAATGATTGAGGATGTATCATATTGACTCAAAGTCAGTCTCAGAGTATGTACCACTGGTCCCAAACCAGTCTCAACCATCCTGAAGTCAGCTCATAGTGAGTACAACTCCTACCACTGGTCCCAGACCAGTAACATCCTCCACTGACTCAAAGTCAGCCTCACAGTGCCTACCACTTGTCTTAGACCAGTAACAACTGACTCGAAGTCAATGTCATAGAATGTACCACTCCTACCACTGGTCCCAAACCAGTATCATTGATCCCAGACCAATGGAGGTCATCCTAGCGTAGGGAGTACAATAGATACAATGATGCGTCCATCGGTACTACTATGGTCCCTAACTTCATTTCCCTGGTCATTGATCAGATGAGAGGTACTTCCCATGAGTCCCAGACTGCACGGGTAGGATGCCTCAACAAGAGAACTAATCGATCATTTCCTCATAGGAGAACACATTAATCCTGCTACAATCGCCATGGAGAACACATCAATCCAGGCCGCCATGGAGAACACATCAATCCAGGCCTCACAAGAGAACACATCAATCCTGCTACAATCGCCATGGAGAACACATCAATCCACGCCTCACAGGAGAACTTAATCATCCTGCTACACAGGAGAGCGAATCATCCTGTTCCACAAGAGAGCGAATCATCTTGTCCCACAAGAGAGCAAATCATCTTGTTCCAGTGCGCACCACCAGGGGAGGGTGAGTCACCCTGTGGTCGTATGTTGCTCCACTAGAACTGCAAGCCCCCCAGAGCTCCCAGAGCTCAATGTATGCAACATGTAGGACCCTTCTTCAAAGGTCTCTCGATGACTCCAAGTCGTCCAGAAAAATCACAAATTTGATCTTTCCTCGGGGCTCTGTCCTTTACATCATCACAGTTCGATGGAGCCTCCTTGATCATCAACTTACCATATCCCAGATGATGTCTATCGGCTGGAGCAATCGACGAATACGAGATTCCTCAATAATCGAATCCCACCTCTGGTTGTCGCAGAGAATCACAGTGGTATTCATCATGTGTACAAACAGCTCACTGAAGAGCTTCAGCAACCAGACTGCCTCCCAGAAGGCCATACTAGCAGCAATATATTCTGCCTTGGTGGTGCTCAGAGTCACCGACTTCTGCTTCCTGCTCATCCAGGATATTGAGGCAGATTCCAAAGAGAAACAACACTGAGAAGTGCTCTAGTGATCTTCCACACTGCCTGCCCATTGAATAATCCTGTGGTTTCATATTTCCGGCAGTGTA
>APFE031326564.1:8245-19111 GCA_000404065.3 Pinus taeda | reverse complement strand
AGCTCCTCCTTCACTTTAAGACCTGCATACACTAACAGTCAAACGATTACATAACACCTGAATATTTCATAAAACAAAGCATATTCATCATATAGACCAAGGAGTACATGAAATAATTCACTAACAACAAATCATTGAGAAGAATGGACTTATTTGTATTAAGGAAACAAAAAAGGAACCATTACAACCTGAGCCTTGGTGTTGTGCAAGCTCCTCCCAGGGTCCAGCAAGATATTTCCTCGACTTTGACAAGCTCACCCACTCCCACTATGGTAACAAGGAAGGATAGTGATCTCTCCTCACAAGTCAACAATGGAAGTCCTAATTCCAGCAGCATTTACCCTTTAGAATGTTCAGCTTTCAACCTCCCCTCCTCTGGCCCAATGCCTATAATTATAGTATTCTAGAGGAAGTTATTCAGTTCCAACATCAATGGGATACTCCCTCTTTTGGATGGGGTAGCTCTTCTCTTGATGGGATAAGTTCCTCTATCATAGGGATGCATGAACCATCTGGAGGCGCTCAATACACGTCAAACACTCTTCTAGAAGGCTCCAGAAGTGACCACAAGTAACTTTTTAAAGATGAAACTCGCGCCTTTTGACCTTTACAGGGGTACGCACCCATCCTTTGGCTTACAGAGCGTACAAGTACGCAGGTACAATGAGTTTGGGGTGCGTACATGCAGGCAAGGTAGAGAGAACCTGCGTACCCAGAAATAAACATGTTTTTTAATGACTTTCTCTCTTTTTGAAGTTTGACATGGAGAGCAGAGGTATAAGGCTTGACAAGGAGGATAATATGACTATTGATGGAGCCATATTAACTGCAGATAGTCATGGTGACAAATTTTGGTGTAACACCAGCTAAAAATCATTCTTCTTTGAGCTTTTCTAGCTGTGCAAGCCTCTCCTCTAGGGCTCTGCAATCCGTCATATCTGTGAGCACTACTATACGAAGACTAGGCACGATGTATTCCATACGCATTATGGCTTCCAATCCATAGACAATCCTAAAAGATGTCATTCTCGTCAATTTATTGCATGTCGTCTAATAAGCCCATAACACTGCAGGTATGCGTAGTTCCCAATCACTTTGTTACGTGTTGCATACCTTGGTCAATGCATTGGATACCTTGTTGAATGCTTCTGTGCATAGAATCTTCTCTGTAGTTTCCCTTCCTACATAATTTCTTCCCAACATTAAGAGCCATCTGCAAGCTCGCCCCCCTAACACATTCTTATTAACCATGTATTTTAGCGCGGAGTTCAAGTGCATCTACACAGATTGTGGCTCTTCTCCATATGCCTACATCCACTTGGCCAGATGCGCATGCAAATCATCTTGCCATCATACTTGTCTGTTAGTCACACCTTAGGCTTCCCAAATCATGTGTGCATCATTCTCCTACATTCGTGCCAATCATCAAAGCTCCCTTTGTGTGTACCCCACCATCTCATGGGCATAGCGCGCAGTACCTAGTCCAAGGCCTGGAAGTGTTTCTTTTCTAGCACCTCCCTTTCAAATGCATCCAAGAAGGTATCTACCCCATTTAGACCATCATAAGTAGGTAGATCTCTTACTTCTGTCGACACACAGAGCAGCGACCTTGTCATCATATTGCAATTCAGTGTAGTTACTTCATGTAACCAATTCTGCCATCATTCTACTTCTTCGTCAAAATTTGAAGTGCAAAAAATCTCGCACTCCCATGTAATCTGCCCATCTAAGGTTGGATTCACCCACTAGTGGTCTCGCACTATTATCTTGTAGATGTAGTCCAAATAATCATCACTTTCATAGTCTCAGACCGGCTCCGTATAGCACGATTCTTTAGAAGGGTCCAAGGGTATAATTATGCACAGTGGATTCTTTTCAAAGATCATTTTTCACTTCTTTAGATTAACCCATTCATGTCAATGGCCCAGTTAATTCCTAGGAGCACAAGGTAGGGATTGTTGTCATCAACAATCTCTATTACTTCGAAATATGCTAGCGCACTTGCTCCCTCAATATCCATAGTTATTCCCTGCAATCATCCCATAGGTATTATTTTTTGCTGGTTCGCCATCCTCAGCTGAATTAGAGACCATTACAGTGTTGGTCTTCCCATTCGCTCCCATGTCTGCTTTGATAGAATAGGCGCATTTGATCCCAAATCTAGAATGAATTGATCCATCTCATATTCTTTGATCTGCACAGTGAGTCTCGTTTTACAGCCTAACCTTGTCTTACGCTTTCTGATCTTCCGGACTACACATGGTTCTCCTAGTGCAGTCCCATCACATCTATTGATAAGTTCCTGTAGCCCATTCATAGCCTTACTGTTGCATAGTAACTTCATACTTGTTTCAAAGAAAGTTGTCAGCATGGATGGGTCCATTTCCGGCTCTGGTTTATCTTTCCTTCTTGAAGTGGATGCATCAGTGAAGCTCTTCATGGCTTCCATGAAGGTTTCGTGAGCAGGCTCAAATCAAACTCTTCTTCCTTCACCGGAGCTTTGCAAACCCAAGTACTATCTTCTGGCTTTTTGTCTTTGTCATCTCCCATTGCAATTCTACTTTAGAGCACAACGTTTATATTCAGGTCTTCCTCGCGCGGCTCAGACCTCATCATCTGTAGGTTCTGAGTTGGGAGAGGAGGTAGCACACCTTTTTCGTGTATCCTAGCTATCAGCGTAGGACAATCTTCTATCTCATGATCGAACAGCTTGCAATACTTGCACGATAGGCGCATTGGATTGGTGCAATCGCGGACATAGTGTCCTGGCCCTCCGCAATTGTAGCAAATCAACTATCCGCGACCTCTACCAAGTCCTCCTCCACCTCGGCCTTGTCCGTGCCCCTGAAATCTTGTTCACACCATTCCTGCATTTTGGTCAAGGGGTCGTGTTTCAGCCTAAACCCTGTAGGTGGGGGTTCTATCCATCATCAACTCATAACTTCTACAAGTACGCTTGTCATGTCCCACCGACCTACAAAAGTTGCAGAACAACTATTATGAATTTTACATATACTTCTTTAACAAGTGACAAATTTCCGTGGCATGTTTTCCAGCTATTTGAAAAATCGTGCACCACAAAGCAGGCGTCGCACTAGGTCCTGCTTGAGCTTCCGACCTTAAAGGAATCGATCCTCCTCCTACGAGGTAATTAGTAAAAATCAAGCAGTGGTCTTTTTCATGACCTTGGCTCTTGCATTTTATGCACCACACTTCTTCGCGCACTTCTGGTCGAACCGTCCTGTCCTATTTCAAACTCTAGATCTCAAGGGATAGATTCTTCAGCTGCATGTGGATCTGTTGAACTCCCATATTAGGATCCTGCATCAGGATCTCATGTAGCCTCATAGGGATCTCTAAGGCCTCTACCTAAGTTGTTATCTTCTACTATGATAGTGCACTTCTTAAATGTGGTAGTCGCGAAGCTACAAACTACTCACGATGTTGTCCATCTGTCAGATTCATATTTGCTTCACGAATCGTACATTTCAACCTTTGATCTAGCTCCCAAGGAGTCTAGTTTGGTAGCATCATAATCTCTTTAAATCCAATGATCGTCTGCGCTTTAGATTTAAACCTGATAATTTCTCTATTTAGTGTTGCTTGGATATCCGTGACTCATATTCGGGTTATCATTGGAGTACTTAAAATACCAGGTCAGTGCGTGATCCTGTAGGGTGCTAACCAACATCACCTTCTTTATATGGTCATTTGTAACACCTTGTGCTTCCCATAACACCCTTACGATGATCTAGAATTGGTCCAGATCCTCATTTCCCAAACCTTTGAACACAGGCAACTTCACTATGCTTGCCATATTGAATCGCAGTGGTGGTGGAGTTGGTACGGGTGAAGATGGAGGTGATAGCGATGAAGCCAATGGTGGTGTGGGTGGAGGTGGTATTCGTGGGATTCTTTGTCTTATCAGATGAATAGCACTTCACGGAGAGACCTTCATGAGCTCTTCCTCATCTCCTCGTACATGTGAAATCAAGGGGTTATTTTTTGGACCCTTATTTCCTTTGTTCCTATAAACCTTTCTACTTCGTGTAGCCCTGAACATCAAGGTAACTGCATAAACTGATTTTCACACAACGGCATTTTAATCTAAGTATTCAAAGACTTTATGTACTTACCTCATGGTCCTTTGCGAAAGCATCGCTCTACCTCATTGTAGCTGACTGAGGTGTCAACTGCAAACTCAGTAACGAATCCCCTTATAATACGATCGAGCCAATGATCAATGGCACATGTGATATTATCCTCAAATGTTTCCAATCTCTGCACCAGCTCTGGGGTCCACATAATAGGATTGTCAATTTTCCACCTTCCTTGGCTATCTGCTAGCTTCGTGATACATTCATATAGCTCAGTAGGGAAGGACGCTAAAAATATTTCATGGATATTTGTATACAGGTCTAGCAACTCTTCTTTTGACAGTTGCGAGTTTCTATTCTCCTACGTCGCAAACTTGTGAATTCTTTTGTCCAACCAACCTTCAATTTCTTTCTTATTTAGATTCCAAATACAACATCACACATATCTCATGCAGATTCTGGTCCCAGCAACGGATCCATTTGTTGGCTTATGGGGGCCTGACCCAGGCTCAGAGTTATTTATCCAAACAAATCTCTACACTACTGGCCCTTTCGGCATCAGTGCGCAGAGCACGGCTTGAAGTCTCACCCGAAGTAGTATGGGGAGATGTTGGAACCAAGTTTTCGCACCCTTGAGATGGATGTGATATTGGTTTAGTCCAACTAAACCTGCCTTTGCGCAAGTCACTTCATGCATTTTTCTACCCTTTAGTACCTTCATGATTTGTTATAATCAACTTTTACACTGCCCCCACCAGGGGTTGAAGTCCTTTTGTGCTGCTAAGGCAGCGAACTGCGATATCTCCTAAACTACACCAAGTATCTTACTCATCTTATTAACAAATCTTGATTATATTCATGTAAACAGATATTCTATCTTGCGTTCACTTAGCCAATACAATTATACACATTCTTGCATCATATAAGCGTTAAAAGTGAAATTCATATCCAATATAACAGATGCATAAAATAGGAAATAAAGATGAAGAATTGATAGAAACTTCTATTTATTAATACTTCCACAGTTTACAGACTCAACTCGTCTTGTGCACTCAGATGCATGGGTTTGCGCACTCAGCTGTGGACTACTAGGCCTCTACGCACTTAGCTGTAGAGCCTCTTCCTATGCTATGACCCAAAACTAGACTTTACACTTTAGAACTATCTTGCATACATCATAGCTTTTCCATATTGTGATCTATTTAGTTGCCTTAACTACTTAGAGCTTCACGCTGTTTATACAATCCCATGGTCTGTGGATCATGGGTAGATCTTCTACAAATGACATTACATTATCAAAATTAAGGGCATACAACCCTATGACTCTTTAACAAACTACGCTCTCCACACCCACAAAATGGAGAGTCTTTACATTGGAATTACAAAACTGATCAAAATTTGGGATCTAAGCACCAAAACTTCCCTTGGGGGATCCCGCGCCCAACAGCAACAAAAGCATTTGTTGGTTTGAGGGGGCTTGACTCAAGTTTAAGGTGTTTTGCGCACCAACAAAACCCTCAACTACAAACCCTTTTGGAAATGAACTACAAGCAGATCACAGTCTCACCTGAAGCTGTTATGGGAGGGTGAAGAACCAAGCTTCTGCAACCAAAGGGATATCCACACAATGGTGCAGTGTATTTACTTCTACTCTATATTGATCCTATAACTTCATGCATATGATTACTTCAACAAAACTACATTAAACCCATAAAATTTAACAATTAACAGAATATCTTACAATTCTTCGCATAATTAAGATCAAAACATACATAACAATATTAACAACAAAAATGATTGAACACAAAAAGATATACAATTCTTCATGAAAAATTCTTATTTGTTAATATAAATCTTCAATACATACACGTCTTCGACCTGCGCACACAGCTGTAGGAGTTTGCGCACTCAGCGGTAGACTCTTCTAGGCCTCTACACACTCAGCTGCGAAGCCTTCCCCAAAACTATAGACTACAGAGATTCAATTCGCTTACGATTTGTCTTATCTATTCTCATTACAAAGTATTACATCTCCTTATATATATATTATATATATATATATATATATATATATATATATATATATTATATATATATATTATATATATATATATATATATATATATATATAATATATATATATTATATATATATATATAATATATATTATATATATTATATATATATATTATATATATATATAGATCTATTTCATCTTTACAAAAATTATGGATCCACAAAACAAGGACTAATACCCTATACCCGATAAAAATTTGTGTGATGAATATATCTTCACCAGCTTCGCGCAATACACTCCTTATTTTGCTAGGTATTTTACCCAAAACTTGGACCAAGTTGGGCCATGCCCAACAGGCTTTGGAAGTTCAGGACCCGAAAAACTGCCAAAAATAGTAAATTTTGCTACAATTAAGGAAACTGAAAAACTGAAAGAGACAATGTTGGGGGTCCAAGTGGAATAGGAGCATGGCCACCAATATCAACCTGGATCTAGAAAGCTCCTAAAGAAATTCTTCACTTAATTACTTCTCACATGAAAGAAAAATAAAACAAAATAAAAATAAAAATAAAAAAATATTTTGTTATTAAAAAATTCATTTGCAAGAATTTTCCTTTGAATGTGGTAATTTTCAAGTCTTCAATAATAAAGTTACAAGAGGAAAGGAATACAATTTGAAGAAGGCTCCATACCCCAGCAAAGGCACTAGAACTACAAGTTCTCTATAGGCCACAAGGACCTGTTGTCCCCCATGGAGCCAATATTAGTGCAAAAAACCTACCATCCTTAAGAAACTTTCTGTTAGGCCCCTATACTACTAGTGTAACCCCTTATTGTTATTAGTACAACCCCCTTATTATGTTCTTGTACCCATGTAGTCCCCATATTCTTATTATTGTGCCCCACAGAAGCCCACTATTGTTATTATTGTGCCCTTACATTATTATTGTTATGTTGGCTCTGATTATATTATGACCCCTTAGACTCCTATATTAGAAAAGAGGTCTTGTCATTTGTATCATCCAAGAATTGTTCATTTGTGTATGTAAAGGAGGTTTCCCCCTCGAAGAGGCTTGTTTCTAAGGCATTTATCTGTATTTTCTATCATTTTGTGAGTTGGTTTCATAACATTTGGTATTAGAGCTTTGGATTCTAGGGTTTCACTGCTCCAAATAGGTCATCATGGCTTTTTCGCTATAACTTGTTTTCTGCAATATTTCAAAATCTAAAAAAAAACCCATTTTAGAAGACATCGCACTAAACCACAGGTCCGAATTTCAAATCTTTTTGCACTATATTTGTGGAGATATGATCTAAGGACGTTGGTCTTTTTGTAGACCCCTGAATTTCATTCCAAACAGGTGACCTGGGGAAAATCGGCATAACTTTTGTTTTGGGCATCAGATTGAAATTTCGTAAGAAGTTACAAAAATATGATAGACTATAGTTCCCTGTGTATATTTTTCAGATCCTAAGGTTGAAACAGTGACACGGGGCACTTTATACAAGTTTTCTCTTTTGAAAAGGTATATAATTAGGTCATCTTGGGAGATTGTGCATAACGTTTTCTTCAAGAATACAATTTCGATCAGAATGGTGGCATTGGAAAGAAGACGTAGAGGGCTACCATAGATATAAATTTCAGAAATAGAAGATCTGAAATTACAAATTTATAGTCATTTCAAGACTGAGCTCCTAAAATCAAGAAAAGGAGATATGAGGAATTTTGATGGCAAGAATCTGGTAAATTGTATACTTCAAATGGAGCAATATTTTGATCTACATGATGTGCCACTATTACAAAAGGTATGTATTGCATCTTCATATTTAGAACCGAATCAATTTTTATTGTATAAAGGGTTTTGTTCTCGTAAAAAACTTGTTATGTGGTCAATTTTCACAGAGGAAATGATAGCACATTATGAGGATACAAAGAAAAACACCTTCTTTAGCCAATTGATAAATCTCAAACAAAAGGGTTCAATGGAAGAGCACATTGAGGACTTTCAAAAATTAAATAGAAGGGTAAATTATATTCCAGAGAAGAAAAGGATTGATGTCTTCATAGGGACTTTAAAGGATAAAGTTCAACATGAGGTTTGTTTTAGGGAAACTGGTTCACTGGAGGAGGGACTCGAGTTGGCAAGAAAAATTGAAAGCGAAATTATGGAAGCAAGGAATTCCAACACTCATGACTATAACTATGGAAGTGTTTCTTCTCCTAGCTTTCCACAACCTACAAGGCTTACACCACGACAATTGGAAGAAAAAAAGAGAAAAAGGGCTTTGTTACAATTGTGATAGAAAATGCACTAAAGGTCATAAGTGTGCTGAGAAGAAATTGTTTTACATAGAGTATGAAGAGGAGGAATGTTAAGACTAGGTATGTTCTATGCTAGAGCAATTTATTTAAATTTTCACAGTTAGCAATCACATCAGCATTACGATAAACTACAAATAGAACATAAATATAAAACGCAAAAGACAAGCCAAGACAAGAGGACACAAGATATGGCGCGAGCTAGGGACAAACCCCACAATGTGTGGGGAAACCCTTTGATCAAATCTTCTTTTATCTTCAAATTTCAGCAGAGAGAGAGAGAGAGAGTACATTTACAATAGAAGTCAACACTTTGACTTATCTAGATCTAAGCATAGATCATCTCCTATAACAATGAGATCGGTTGAAGACATTCTGCTTCAACTGATACTCAAGGTGACTCCTTCACCTATCATCATTCTGCATCTCATCCATTTGTTGTACCTTACAGTGTACTGCACCACGCTACACTAATCATGATAGTCATCTGGCTTCACGCTGTCCATCCTTATGATTGCACTCATCATGGTGCTATCCATGGTCCATGTATCATTGTGCTATCCGTGCACATTAAATCATAGTTGTGTCCTTATGATAATACGCCCTTCTGCCTGCATGGATATTTATTGCCATAGCCTGCATATATATATTACCTTGCCATGTATATATGTTGTACGCCAATTTTCCTGCGTATATGAGCATAGGTCAAAATATATGAGTCTTCATATACCGTATATCACTGTCCATATATATATACATCATGTAACTTGAATCACCCCAACGTATATATATTGCTGCTCATCATCCGACATTAACTCAATGACCAGAATTTTCATTCATCATAAATATGACTATGTTCATAACAATTATGACCCATATCTCTCTGCGTTCCATTCATCAGAAATATAGTTGCATGCACAATGTGTTCTTTCCTTTACAGCGGCTAACTCTGTGTGGTATATTATATGACTGTGTTCCAAGATATATGTATTGCGATATGACTACGTGGCATATTATATAAATTCCCAGCGTATATACTGTCCAGCGTTTACATTACAGCAGCGTATATAATATGACTGCATCCCAGCATTCAATGTGTTGCTGTTGTCCCATAATGCGTTCAATATGACTGCATCCCTGAAGTATATATCTGTATTCAATGTGACTATGTTGGATTACATTGATGCCATCCCATAATGCATTCAATATGACTACATCCCGGAAGTATATATCTTGTATGGAAACCCGCGTGAACAGTTCTCCTTTTGGTTGCGTTTTACATGCCTTCCCTGATCTGCGTATATGTCTTTTTCATGACTGTGTTGGACAGTGTCTTTATGACAACGTGCAAGGTGTCCATGTGTATTACATCGTATGAAATCCTTCCCTTACTGTGGCTCGGTGTTTCCATTACAGCATACAGTCTAGGGCATCATCTGCATGCAAATTAGGGCATCAACAAACTAGGGCAGCGTATTCCTTTTGTGACTCTCCTTCTCAAAACCCAAGATGTGGAGAGGAGATCACATCAAGTATAACATCCAAAATGATAACAAATCCTCATATTTTTATACCAAAATGAGGATGATGAATAGACACGTCGATTGGGCTTCTAGAGCCTACATAAGTGTTGCTCGGCTTGATAATAATTATATAAACAAAATAAATTCATATCTCCATAAATACTTATCGGAATCGGATGATCTTTGGATCAATCCTACACCTCTTGACGAGAGGGATCCAATAAAAATATCAGCTGCCATAAATGAGCCGACCCACATGGAGTTTGGCCCTAGTTTCCAATTTAACAATCCCTCTCAACTAGGGAGAACTCCATCTGGTGATCCATATGACCAACTGTACTATCTCGACCACTAGTGCCTTGCACTGCTCAGCTCTGCTGGCTCTGCTCTGCTTTGCTCAGCTCAGCTCAGCTCAGCTCTACTAGCTCTGCTCTGCTCTGCTCAACTCTGCTAGCTTTGCTCTGCTCTTCTCAGCTCAGCTCTGCTAGCTCTGCGCTGTTGGCTCTGCTCTGCTCTGCTCATCTCCGCTGAACTATGAAGAAGAAGAAATGATCGAGGACGTATCATACTGACTCAAAGTCAGTCTCAGAGTATGTACCACTAGTCCCAGACCAGTCTCAACCAACCCGAAGTCAGTGTCATAATAAGTACCACTCCTACCACTGGTCCCAGACCAGTATCCCAGTCTCAAAGAGTGTACCACTGGTCCAGACCAGTCTCAACCGACCCGAAGTCAGTGTCATAGTATGTACCACTCTCACTGGTCCCAGACCAGTACTGCACTGACACAAAGTCAGTCTCGGAGTGTGTACCACTGGTCCCAGACCAGTCTCAACCAACCCGAAGTCAGTGTCATAGTATGGTACAACTCCTACCACTGGTCCCAGACCAATATCATTGATCCCAGAT
>APFE031326541.1:0-17489 GCA_000404065.3 Pinus taeda | reverse complement strand
TTATTTATTTTTTATTTTAATTTTTTTTAATTCGGTGAGTCTTATTTTATAATCGTGAATCCAAGTACACGACAATGTTGATGGCTAAGTTCTTACTATGCAGAGTGCTAAAATTGTGAACTGAAAGATGTCGACTATCTTTTAAGTAAAAATAAAAATTTTATGTTCATGACGTGTGCATTTTAAGGCCTTCATGGGCGCTGAGTGGTCTTATTTTATAATAATTTTAATGACGTTTTTACCAGTACTCACAACCGTGAATACTCTTAATCATAATTTTAGTACTCACAACAATAAATACTCTTAACAATAATTTTACAATAAATACTCTTAACAATAATTTTAACGAGGGTTATATTAATACTCACTGACAAGAATTAACCAACTTACTATAAGACATTAAATGTCTGTATGGAGGCCCCGCTTTACCATACATACCCATGCCCTTCCATCCCACATCATGCATTTCTCTGAAAGCCCCTCCCCATCGCGTCAAACTTTCTCCGGTAGCGGGTGACCCACCACCTCCGGGCTGGCACCCGCCATGCTGCACATTTTCAAACCAAGAGATCGCGCCAAAAACTGATTTTCGTTGCTCCATTGCTCCATTCGCGCTCCCGTCGCAGGTCCTCTGCAACTCTCTCTAGCTTACACCGCTCCCGCTCATGGTGCTCCCTCACCTTGCAGGTCCTCTCACGGTGCTGGCTCACCTCGCAGGTCCTCTGCAACCCTCGATTAGCTCTTGTCCTGAGGAACGCATCTGTTGGATTGCGCTCGGAGACTTTTCAGGAGGTTGTGGGATCGTAACGGTGAGAAGCCTTGCCATATAAGATTCCATTGTTGAACAGCATTTTGATAAATTTATCCTGCGCTTGCTCCATCGCTTGCCCTGTTTGTTCGTCTGAGCCAAAAGAATCAGTTTTCTGACTGCAAATAGTGATTTTACTAGCGATTGTGTAGGGGCAGATTAGAGTTCGAAACTCGGGAAGAGGTATCTGTCTGTAATTTTGGGGGAGTGGCGAGGGCTAGCTGAGAAAATTATGTGTGAATCGCAGCCTCGGGAAGTCTGGAGATCGTCCCGGGATTTGATCTCCCTACCCTCTGACAAGGAGGAGCCGATCTCTAGAGTATCAAAGAAAATTAACAAGACTGGAGCCTGTAGTATTTGCATTCCCAAGATGCAGGGGAAGACGGGAGAGAGTGCATGGGGTGTTCATCGGTGGTTGTCCAGTGAGTCGAGGCGCCGGTGAGCATTGTCTGGTCACTGGTTCGACGCTTCGATGAACCCCAAATTTACAAGCACTTTGTCCACAAGTGCTCCATATGAGGTGAGGGGGATCTGAAGGTAAAGGCTGGCTGCCTCAGAGAGGTTCAAGTCGTCTCTGGTCTCCCTGCGGCCACCAACACTGAGAGGCTCGACATTCTAGATGAGGAGCAACATATTCTGAGCTTCAGCATCATTGGGGGAGATCAGAGGGATGAGCAATTGTCGATCCATTACCAATCTGCAAGAAACGGTCATAAATGGAAAACCTGGAACCCGTGCCGCATGGGAATACCAATGAGGAGACATGTTTATTCGTGGAAACCATCGTTAAATCCAATCTGCAATCCCTGGCTCACGTCTCCAAGCACTTGAGCGCACAGTGTTGCTGAGCGCAGGATCGAATCTCATGCCGCAATGATCAAGCTTCGTTTTTTCCCTTTTTTTGTGTTTCTGCTTTTATTGGCTATACAGTTTGAGAATTTGTACAAAGGCAGTGCCGATTGAAACTTGTAGAGGCATTCGTGATGTTTATTAATATCTGATTTTTTGACGAATTTTGGTGGGTTTTTCAAGCTTTGAGATTCATTTTTTGTAAGGGTTTGGAAAAAAATAACTTCAATACTAATATTGGAACTCTTATGAAATATATCAATAGCCTCATAAAAATGATGTGGAAATTTCAAATGGGGAGATTTTACAAAATTTTACATGGTATTGAAGCTTGTTAGGTTGAAATTCCCTTCTTACGAAAGAGGAAGTTCAATATTTCAACAAGGAGTTGTATTTGTTGCCTTATTTGCTCTAGAGATTGGAGTTGTATTTTTCATTGGGGATAAGTTCTAATTTACTCTGCTTGTTCCTTTGACATGTTGATTGAGGTGTTCTTCAAGATTTGCAAGGGTGATGTCTCAATCTTGGAGAGTGTAATAGCTAGAATATGCTTCCAACTTTTCTCCTTAAAAATATACACTGCAAATGCTAATTAAGGAGGTCGAGCTTTGGGTGTTTGTTAAAAAAAAGTTTAATGTCTCTACTAATCTTATTCATAATGGTTGATTACAAGAATGAGGTGGCCAAGGAAAAGTGAACCATTCTTGATTCAATGAAAAACTTTTTTGTCCCTCACATTAGAAAGAATACGATTAAAGAGATATATGATGTTTTGATAGCTTTGTACAATAGTGTGAACATTTTTTATTAAATATGTTATGAAATAAGGTCTATGTGATTTGCATGACTAACACAAACATTGTGGCAAGTTCCATGATGAAGAACACAAAGCTGGGAGCTCAATTTGTTGCCATAAGGGTGAAATTTGAAGATGGAGAGTTGGTGTTTGTTACACCAAATGGTTTATAGCATCATGGGAACTCTTTCCCTAGGGTATCTATGCTGATGATAATTTTCACACCTTTGTAAAGCTTTGAGATTATGTTGTGTAATAAGAAACAAACCCAAAGACTATTTCAATCAAGTTGATCAAATTAAAATATCTCTCCTTGTTAGGAGGATGTGTAAGGGAGGCAACAAAGGAATGATCAAGAAAGGGAAACATGAATTAACTTATTTGAACTAAGATAAGAAGGATTTAAGTCATGTGAAATATTTCAAGTTCCAACATAAAGGAAATCATGCCAACAAATGTATAGAAAGAAAGGAAGGCAAAGAACCAACATAAACTAATTATCACTGAGTGTAGATGTTATATATGGAAATTAGACAAGTTTGAAAAGAATCAATTATGTGTGTGTGAAATCAATTCAAATTCATATTTACAATGGATCATGGTCACAAGATTAATACATGTAGAATTAAGAGTCATGACTCTTCATGAGTGTTGCTCTTCATAAAGATCGACTTGTTACAAAAGGATATAACATCTATCTTAAATTAAATGCCAACATTAGCATGTATCCTAATCTAAGTATGGTGCAAGGCATCGCTTCTTAAAATGATCCAACCTCAAAGCATTAGTAAGGATGAGTGTCGAGTCGATCCAAACTCCCAACTAGCTTCATCTTCCAATAGGTTCCTCCACTTAACTTACATTTTTATTTCTTTTTACTTTTGTAAGTAAGGTTTGACTATTATTTTTTCTAATGATTGATTTCATTTTTTTTATCTAATAATATATTCGCAAAATGTTTCTCTGTGTATTTCTTTTCTTATGATTCTCTGCCACAATGAGTTACAGCATCTCGTCAAGTCAGTTCCTAATCCCTCCCAAACTCATCAAGCAAGTTGCATTATTTATTATCACTATTAGGATTGCCTTCCTTCAATATGCTCTTTTCTTCTTCTTCTTTTTAGAGCTCTATTCTCTAGACATTTCTTTAAGTAATCCATGTGAACCACTCTCATAATTTCTAGTTATAAATCTTATTTGGACTTTCTTCTTTTTATGTTTGACCAATCCCATCTTCTTCTCAATTCTTCAATCCAAATATATTAATGATGTCATGCCCCAAAGTTTGACCATGAGTATCTATGACTTTAGAAAAATATTTGACAATGGTTGGAGACGACCCTATAGCAATTCAACGTCAAGCTTTCGTTTCTATTCATACTAACAAATACATTTTGTTCACTTCTTTCCTTCAACATAGTCAAACTATTATCTGCAACATATTGTCTTGAATTACCTAGTCCACTCCTTTGCTCTACATTTTGTAGTCTTCCGTCATTTTCCATCAACTCTAGTTGATTATTTGAGTTATCACATTCTCAAGGTTCTTTTATGATAGCATTAAACTTTGCTAAACCGGAATGCATTTCCCTACATACATCTAGTATCTTTGATGCAAATAAATAATTTTGATTGCCTTCCTCCATATAGTTTTTCATCTTAGAAATATGTCATTTTGTAACTTCTACTTCTCCATACTTGATTTCATTATTTATGACCAAACAACCTTCTAAATCATAATATATGAAGAAGACCTCACAACTATTAGAGAATTTTGAGATCTAACATGGGCCTCTTAAAAAAATTAATAAAAGAGTTGTAAATTTTCAAAAAGAAAGAAGTACTTATTATCATGCTTTCAACTTATGTCCGTGATATGTGAAAAAATCCCCATGACCATCTAAAATAGATATATTAAAGAAAAATAATAAAATAGTAATAAATTTTTAAAAAGGAAAGAAACAAATCTACTTTTTATCACATTTTCAACCTATGTCCATCATAAGTGAAAAAAATCCTCACTATCATTGGAGAAATTTTGAGATCTAAAATAGCACTTTTAAAGAAAATAATAAAAAATACATAAATTTTAAAAGAAAAAGAATAAAAACTACTTCTTATCATATTTTCAACTTATGTATAAAGTCTAAAATAATCCTCTTATAAAAAATAATAAAAAAATTATAATATTTAAAAAAATGCAAATTATTTCAAATGTAAACATTTATCAAACATGTGAAAATTAAATTTTACATTCATTAACTATTCACTTTACATTATTTTAATAAACCAATCAAATAAAGAAAAAAAAATAAAATAAAAAATTACCAACTCCCTACCACATACAACATTCATTTTCATAATGTCATGGTCATCTACCAAACATCGCCATTCAACAAACATCATCATTCTTCCCAACAATGTCACATTTGATGGTTAATCAAACAAAAATCACCCACATGAAATAATCATCACCATTCCACCCATCCATGTAATGTTAATCAAACAAGATCACCAACATTACTTGTGAATATGTTATATTCATTTTTCAGATCACCAACATTACTTATGAATATGTTATGTTCTTTTTTCAGTGACTACTATCATAGAAAACTCAAAATATCACATTAAAATAATCGTTGCAAAATGTTATTCCAATTTGTTCTTTTTAATTTTATATCTTGATATTTCTTACCCTTGTCCTCCAAAATACTTTGGAAGCACAACGGCTATGGATCATGAATCTATTAAGTTTATTCATCCTATTTGGTGGTGAGATTGGGTACAATGGGTCCAATGTTTTGTTAGATCCAACTAACAATTGTTTCTGTTATTCTTTCACCAACGACCTTCTTGTCTACTCCTTTGATGAAAAACAAGATGGTGGGAAACCTTTAAACTCTTTGTGTCATCTTCTTTATTCCTGATTGTCAATTTTGCCAGCTCGTTTTATTCAGTTATTTTTATTTTGATGGTTAATTTTAAAAATATTTTAACATTGAACTAATAAGAATGAGATGAACTTAGAATTGTTAAATTGTAATTAATTATATCTGATTTTAACAGGACTAAACGACTTCTTACTTCAACTTAATCACAAGACTGACATACTGCAAAACTAAGCATTGACAATCCCTGTATCATTACCCATAAAACTAACTTGATCGGTGGGGACTAACACACTGCAAAATTCATAATTAAACATTGACAATTAGTACATCACTACCCATAAAACTTTACTGCAAAATTCATAATTAAACATTGACAATTCCTACATCACTACCCATAAAACTTAAACTTTACTGACCGATAATGATTAATCTAATCCAATTTTAAAATATTCTCAAAATCAACCATCCAATTTAATTCAATATCTACTACTATTAATTTCTAAACCACTATTCGAGGCTTTTTTATATATTTACATTCAACATTTTTCTTTTACACAATTCAATTCTAAAAAATTCTTCTCACACAAAGTTCTTATTAAATTTAAAAAACAAAAACATATATTAAATTTATTCATTTATTAACATGCTTAATTTTTGTGAAAACAAACTTTCATAATCAAAATTCCATTCATACAATGTCCTTACATAAATTAAAATAAAATTAGATTTATCTATTTACTAGGTCTTTCTAAATTTTAAAATTTAGGTTTATTTATTTACTAGTTTTTTCTATATTTTAAAATTTAAATAATCATTAAAAAACAAAATTTATTTCTCAAGATCTAACCATATTGAAAAAAATAACCAAAGAGATCAGTCTCAATGAAATCAAATCCATTTGAATTCGCTTCACGCTGTTAAAAATTCAGATCCAACCTCAAACCCTTTTAACACTAAAATTCTTTAGCACAAGCCTATGCATCTTGAGCAAACACAATGACCCATTTGACCGCTGTAAATTTTGTAGCACAAAACTCAGATACCTGATTAAACACAATGAACCATTTGAAATGGAAAACCAAAATAAAATTGGAGGAATTGTATAAGAGTTGATAAAGTGTGCAACCACAACAGAGTAGCCATGAGATCGATTTCCATACAATAAAATTCGAAGAAGTGTCTGTGTGGGAAAATCACACTCAAAAAAGTTTACATTGTTGGATCAGGTGCACCTGATCCAACATACATCCCGCAATATTGTCTAGAAAGAAAAGATTGCAAGCCCAATCCTACATATGACATATGGACATTGTGATGATGAAACTATGGTGTTTGCCGAGCAGCGATAGTTGCATCCCTCTTTTGTCTTTCACGGCAAGAGCTAATGTCGAGCCTCTCAGTGTTGGTGGCCGCAGGGAGACCAGAGACGACTTGAACCTCTCTGAGGCAGCCAACCTTTACCTTCAGATCCCCCTCACCTCATATGGAGCACTTGTGGACAAAGTGCTTGTAAATTTGGGGTTCATCGAAGCGTCAAACCAGTGACCAGACAATGCTCATCGGCGCCTCGACTCACTGGACAACCACCAATGAACACCCTATGCACTCTCTCCCGTCTTCCCCTGCATCTTGGGAATGCAAATACTACAGGGCGTCAGTGTTGTTAATTTTCTTTGATACTCTAGAGCTCGGCTCCTCCTGTCAGAAGGTAGGGAGATCAAATCCCGTGACAATCTCTAGACTTCCCGAGGCTGAGATTCACACATAATTTTCTCAGCTAGCTCTCGCCCCTCCCCCAAAATTACAGATAGATACCTCTTCCCGAGTTTCGAACTCTAATCTTCCCCTGCACAATCGCTAGTAAAATCACTATTTGCAGTCAGAAAACTGATTCTTTTGGCTCAGACGAACAAACAGGGCAAGCGATGGAGCCAGTGCAGGATAAATTTATCAAAATGTTGTTCAACAATGGAATCTTATATGGCAAGGCTTCTCACCGTTACGATCCCGCAACCTCCCAAAATGTCTCCGAGCGAAATCCAACAGATGCGTTCCTCAGGACAAGAGCTAATCGAGGGTTACAGAGGACTTGCGAGGTGAGCCAGCACCGTGAGAGGACTTGCAAGGTGAGGGAGCACCATGAGCGGGAGCGGTGTAAGCTAGAGAGGGTTGCAGAGGACCTGCGACGGGAGCGCGAATGGAGCAATGGAGCAACAAAAATGAGTTTTTGGTGCGATCTCTTGGTTTGAAAATGCGCCAGCATGGCAGGTGCCAGCGCGGAGGTGGTGGGTCACCCGCTACTGGAGAAAGTTTGACGCGATGGGTCGGGGCTGTTGGAGAAATGCATGATGCGGGATGGAAGGGCATGGGCATGCATGGTAAAGCTGGACTTCTATACGGTCATTTAATGTCCTATAGTAGGCTGTTAGCTCTTGCCTTTATATACACAACTCGAAGTGGAAATAAGTATGGTGCACAATTAGAAGTGAAAATAGATACGGTGGTAGAGTATGCTTAGGGTTCGACTTGGTAAGAATGTGGCAAGGTAGTGAACACTCAAGGCTGGAGAGTTATAGTACCTTTATGTTGTTTGTTATTGAAAAGTAAATTTATATTCAAAATTTGAAACAAATTTTATAAATTTCAATATTTATTTTCAATATTTTTGAATATGATGTTGTTTTAAATTGTATTAATTTTTTAAATTTATATGAATTATAATTTTGAATAGACTATAGCTCAAATGGTATTATATTTAAAAAAAAAATGAAGGTAATGATATTTTAACTAAAATTAATAATGGGAAAAAATAAATAATAAGATATATTTTCATCTCAATAAAATATATCTATATAAATGGAAAAAATTATCATAATTAAATTCTCATTTTATTCCCGAGGACTGTTCTTTGTAAATGGAAATTGACTTATTTTCATTATTCAAGAAAAAATCATACTATTTAGACTAACCGGTTTATAGTCCATAGTATCAAATATAAAGGTTCATTGCATCTACTTTCATATTATTCACCTTTATTATCTTACCAATTCGATGGAATAGTAACCATCAATTAACCTTCTTTGTGACTAAATTGAATGTGCATTTATAAAATTAACATTATAAAAAAATTAATTTATTGTTTTAATATTTTAATTCTATTTTATTTAACATCTTATGGGTTAATAATAAAAGCATGAAAGTTCCCTTGATTTGGATGCAGGTCGTCGTGACGAGGTTGGGTGCAGACATGCATAGTACCCGGGCACTAACTACCGCCGCCCTCCACATGCTCAAGGCAACGGTGTGGTGTCCTTCGGCATGAATGCCTGTTGGGAAAGTGGGCAAGGTGGCAGGGAAGGAAATAAGGCAAGGTAGTGGAGTAGGTGAGGCCATTGAATGTGCAGTGCAGGAGGGAAAGGTTGTGGAGAAGGGTGGCAATTCAGAGCAGTGGAAGATCGATGGCAAGAGAGGAATCTTGGTCGTGGACGAACACCTACAAAAACTGGGTATGTAATTTGTCCTTGCCTCAGCATTGAATCTATGTTCTAGTTGGGGTTCTACTAGGGGGAAAGGAGGGGTAAGAGTCCGAAGAAATGGGGAATTGAATGTTGTTGGTGGCAATGGGGGAGGCAATTGCTTGCCATGGCCTGGTTTTACATATATATTTTCTCCCAAATGGGTCAGAACCATGGTTGCACAGGGGGAAAAAGCAGGCTGTGGGGCTATGAGGGTGTGTACTTTGTAATTAAGGCCAAGGGGAAACTGGATAGAGGCATTGCAATTCAAGAGGGTTTGGGGGTTGTAGAGAGAGGCAGCGAAAAGTTGAGGGTGGGGAGATGGGGCTGCAACAATGGAAGTAGTTTTCAGAGAAACCACTAGGATAGTTGGAACCTGTATGGTATTGAAGGAAAAGCCAGGAACCCTGTGTGGAAAACTTGCCAGAGGGACCCAAGAGGTAAAGCCATTTCTCTGTGAGCTAAGGAAGCAAGAATATGGAACCACTGCACGCATCCTACCAGATCTAAGAAGGGCATGTGGGCTCGGCTTGAGACGGCGTGGGACAACTGACATATAATCCATAGTAAGGGGAAAGGGAACAATGACGAGCCTTAGAGTAGGAGTCATAGCCCCCCCTTCTTGGATTTGCGAGCTTTGGGCCACCCCTGTACATATGCAGTGAGGTATGGAGGAGAGGAAATTCATGCTTGGGCAAGGTGGTGTGTTAAGAAAAGTCTAAGTTTGAATCTAACCTCCTCTGGGTGTCGCCAATGCTCTGCCAAACGGGTCATGGTCCAAGCAATGAGAGGATGAGGGCGCGACAGGAGAGGCCCGACCCCCAAGACAGACAAGGGGCCGAGCACGTCGAAAACTCGCAGGGGTCGTAAATCAGTAGAGCATCTCATCATTGAATTAGCAACGACATGCTGAGATGGGATGGATGCTGGCATTCAGAAGTTGATGGAAGAATGGGAAGAGGAGGTAAAGCAAGAAAGCGAGTTTGACAAAGAGATGGACAATTGGAGGATTCTTGTTCCATATCCAAGGAACACTCGAGGGAAAATCACACAGTTTAACCAAATGCTTTACCTGTATTGGTTAATGAAGAGTCTACTCAGTAAGGTGATGGAGCAAATTTCAGTGGGGATGGCGATGACAGTCCAGGGACTACCGAATTACAAGAAAGACATGGAGAAAATTATCTTCGAGCTGCACAAACACGATGTCAAGATGGACAAAATCAACCACCACATCCGTTGCATTCTGGAGTTGTATGGTGTGCTAGGGGCTACTATTGAAGATCTTGCTCCTGTCGCATTTTCCTCAGAGGAACAAAAGGACTAGACTCCTACCATGCATAATTTTGGTTGATGCGGTTAGATTTTGATTTTTATGTTGCAAATGTTAGTTTTTATAGTTATGTAGTGTCTGGACATGAGATAGAGACATATCTAGCCTGGCTAGAAAGACTGAAACAATTTTGTTTTTGGATGGCTTATAACGTTGACCGGTGGCCAATAGAATTGGTTTCCCCTTGGGGCAAGTTGAGGACACTTGGTTAATCTATGTGGTGTAAACTTGTTTATTATATAATAGAAAATGGAATGGACCTGCCAAGCTTAAAAAAAAATAAAAGCATGAAAGTTCTAATATATACATCATCTCACAAAGAAAACTCCCCACGTAGTACATTTGGAAGATTAATTTAGTATTATTGTGGAAAAATGGTGGGAATTAACTACTATTCAAGGAGGAGTTACAAGATCATTTCAACTTCTTGAATTATTTAGTTTTTATTATTTTTACTCAATACCAAAGTGTCTAATGCATTGGTGTGTACATGGTTTCTCTTCTAGGCTAGTCTCTATTAAAATATTTCTTAATTTTCATTTATCTTGGGAACTTGTGCTCTTTTTCCTAAAATTACTTCTTAGGGTATTTGAGAATGATCTCATCTAAGTAGAGATATTTGGTCCCAAATTGCTTTAGCACATTTTTTCTTTGAATAATGTGTCCTCTCTAGTCTAGTTTATGTGTAGGAGAGCTTTTCTTTTCCTATTTTGTAGGAGTGCTTTTCTTTTCCTATATTAAGAAAGCACATCTTTTAGAGGAAGTATTGACAAAGATACATGAAAACGACCTTACAATAGTTTTTAAAAGAGGAAAAACTCACATAAAATTGTTATAAGAGAAAAAGCTCACATTATAGATACAATTTTCAATACCATGAATGAGAAGCATGCAAGTTCTTGAACCAACTGTCTAGATAGATGACACATTTAAAGAAAAAACAAAATTGTTATAAAAAAACAACATGACAACCAGAATACTTTGACCAATATTTTTACTAATAATATTTAACCAAAACCAATCACATCACAATAATACAAAATAAATTAATAAGTAAAGCAAACTAAGCCGTAAGAATCCTAACTATAAAACCTTGTTCTATAATCTAATTAAAATCTAAGTGTTTTGGGGTGCAAAGTTTGTTACAAACTTCTAAAAAATCCTTGTGATTGTCGACCATCAGTAGCCATCCCTTTCCCGTCAAAACTTTCTCCAGCTCACTTGCACTCGCATCGCAAGAACAATCCACGAAGACACGTTCTCTGCAATCTTTAAACAATTTCGAATATCGTGTCCACATAAATACATGAAGCTTTCTTCCGCCTCGCTTCCCACCATGGCTAATGCACTCGTGAGCAGAGACGTTGCAATCATTATAATCATAAAAATTTACACGGAACGAACAGCGATCAATATCGTCGGTGATAAACCACACTATCAGGCCGTGTAAATTGCGAAAGTCTATCCACGGTCGTGGGCGGTAATCCTGTATGTTTGTATTAGAAGCAATGTTCACCCTTTTAGTGTAAAACCTATATTCAAGTTGTGAAATCGTTCGCTGCATTTGTTCTTCATCCTGCACAAATAATTCACTTGACCCATTCAATATTCAAATTATCTATTTTATTATTGCTTCAAATAAATTCGTTCTTCAAATAAAATTCAACACCGACCATCTCATCATCCACTTTGCCACTCAAGATGCATTTTGATAATCCATCACTAGGGGCCGATTTCTGCACAAATTTTCCATGTTCCATTAGAACAAGAAGAAGTATAAATTGCGTTTTTTTCTATTCAAATTATGATATCGCTCGAAGTTACAGTAAGGTAACAAACCCATCCATGGACAGCCACAAATTAATCAGAACACCATTCGAATACTCCAGCGTTTCTTAATTGGCACAGAATATTAAAAAGAAAAGGGTTTTAGATGAATTAATGTTTGGTGTAATGAACAGAGGCACTCACCCAAATTTTCCAAACATCTTTCCAGAAAATTCCATCATCTGTTGAAATCGTGAGATAATTCAAACGATTAAGGCAACTCAATCCGTCTATTCTCTTCAGGTTCCAACACTTCTCCGCTTCAAATACTTGCAAAGATAACAGACCTTGTAGATTAAGAGTTTCCAGCGAGAAGCATCCATTGATGTTGAGGATTTTAAGGTTTACGAGACTTGAAAGACTCTCTAATCTGTCTAATTCCCAGCAGTTTTGCAGGTTCACTCTTACTATTGTTGATGGCAAGGCGATAACCTGTTTTAGCTGAATATTTTTTGAAAGATCTATAGTTTGGAGCCAGGGGTAAACACCTTCAACCATACATATCTCGGATATGGATGTTCTCTTCAAAGTGAGATCTCTTAAAACACCCATGGTCCGCTGATCCTTTCGAAAACTGAAGCTGGCTATTGGACAACAATCTATCGTCAAAATTTTGATATTCGGCGCCGCAATTCCTTCTGGTGATAGGCACTGTAGATGGCGGCATTGGATCACCATCAACTCTGTTAAACACCTTAAATTGGCGACACAACGAGGAAACCTCGTCAACTCTGGGCTCCCTATTCTCAGTTGTTTTAAGTTACCGAGTTGTTCCACATCCTCGGGTAACTGTGACAAAGAGGTAAATAGTAAATTCAGATATCTCAGATCCGTTTGATATGGGATTCCGTCTGGCAAGGCTACCAGTTGAGCACATCCTTTGAAGTCAACATACTCTAGTGTGGAAATTCGTCCCAAAATATACGGTGGGATGGACAGATTCCTGCACTCTCGCAATGCTAGATACTGCAGATGCAATAACTTGGAGAATGATTTTGGCAGTTCTGTCAGATTAGTGCAACCAGATAGATCCAAATGTCTTAACCTTGCAGGTTCCCCAAAATCAACTGGGAGATATTGTAGAGATGTTAGATTTCTTAACACCATCTTACACAAGTTTTCCAACCCAGTCCATTTTAAGAAACGGCATAGATGTGGCATGACACCTCCTTGCTGGACGGCAGACGAGATATAATTTTCTGAGACTTTCATGGAAGGTCCTGCATCCCCAGTCGAGTTGTTGCTCGAGGTAGTCGGAACTTCGTCGTCCATTCCGCTAATAGTCAACTCATTTAACCGCGAATTCGGCTGCACGCAAACGATGGCATTTTAAAAAACTTAAATGAATATAGAGAGAAATATAAAATTAGAGCGTTTTTATATTTATCTACGCTTAATAAATCCGGGCTTAAGATTATAATTTTTTTGGAACTTAAATGAATATGGAAACTTGGATCTGTCAATCTAGAGAGCTTTGAATATGGAATTTGTTTTGTGCCTATGGTTAATAGATCGATTAGGGTTTAAGATTATTTCACAATACTTGTCTGTTGGTTTGCGGCACTGCCGTCAATACTGAGCTCGTTAGTTCCATTCTATCCTAATAAAATACCATGCACTAATTGATTCAGTCAGAACGTGTTACCTTATTGGGAAAGAGATCCATATCAGCCGGATCAAAAATTTCAAAAAACTGATCGATATTGTCCCTCTCACCCTCAAGTTCCAAAACGGTCAACTTTCGGAGAGGAATGGAAGGATGAGAACGCGTGGACCCAAAACGGAAATTGCGCAAGCGAAGCCATACTAAATCCTCCGTGAGCTTCCATGATCCCAGCACAGACGACAAATCTACTGGGACTTCCACCACAAATATATGGGTACATTCGCCCCTGAAACTGAAACAGGCGAAATCCAGTGGCCTCTCATCCTTCAAGATCCGAATTCCCCGTATTGGTAAATGTGATGTGCCCTGACAGTCATACAAACTGAATTAGAATAGAGTTATTTATGGAGTAACCTCGTTACCGAAGAAAGGCCTATCTGTACGATAATAAATAAATGAATAATGTTAAATATAATCACGCTGCACGCATACCTGGCAGTTCCCCAATTTTGGTAGAAATCTGAGGTCTTGTCTCTCGTACGTAATTCGCAGTGGCAACCCGTGAAAATCCCTAAATTGGCCGTAGGTATTTACGCTCAGTGGCAACAGTGCAATATGTCCTGCCAGTCGCCTAAGTTGATCATGCATTGCAAGTTTATAACCCCGACACTTTAGGGAGAGATCATCGTAACCTATCATCTGAAGAAACAAAATAAATGGTTGCGGCAAAGGTAAGATTTCAAGGTTAACAGACACTGGCTTCCTAAGCTAAAAGAAATATAATACTTACAGGATCCTCTCGTTTTCTGCATTCAATTTCATCATCGGACTGAACGTCATAATGAAAGTCCACAAGGCATTTTTGATGGAGCCTTTCAAGGGAGTGCACGATATTGCTGCCGTATAATCCCTCCAACACTCTAATTGCTAATCCTGTCTCCTCTCCCACCAAGAAGCAACCGATGTCCAGAAATGCTTCCCTGTCCTCACCGTTGAGAGCATCGTAACTAACTTTTAGTGTTTGTATTATATCCTCGTGCAGTGTCGTAGAGAACCTTTTCAACTGCTGCTTCCAATAATCTTTGTCAGACATACCAACAAAATGTCCTCCCAAAACTTTTAATGACAAAGGCAACCCCTGACATATTTCCAAGAACTCCTCCACTAAATCTTCGAATTCATCAGATAGTTTGAATTGACGAAAAGCATGCTGGCAGAATAGCTCTCGGGCATGCTGTCTATTTAATGGCTTTACATCATAAAAGAGAGTTTTAAGAGAAGAGCGTCTCATTACGTCCTTATAACAAGCTGTGATCAGTATCAGACTCCCACGCCCCACCGCATCTAGGTCTAAAAGAGCATCTATTTGATTGATATTATCAACATCATCCAAAACAAGGAGAATGCGATAACGTTGTAAAAGATGCTTCGTAGCGTCGATACTGTCAATGTCCTGCAAATCCTGATTATAGCCAAGCAGATCTGAAAGGAGCCTCCCTCGCAACTTAGGTAACTCATTCAATCTGACATTAGAAAGAAAGCATGACCTGCCGTTAAAACTTGGACGTCTCAGGTTGTATATATATTTAGCGAGAGTTGTTTTTCCTATTCCGCTCATTCCCGAAATCCCCACAATCATCGTGTCGCTGAAATCGCTTTGTTTCAGAATTTCATTGATGAGGGGATCCTCCGCCGCATGGTCGAGCCCCACTGGGTATTTGGCCACATCTAATGAGCCCCATTTAAATACCTCTTTTAATACAATGCCCACAATTTTCTCCAAAATTTCCCCATGGTCACTGAAAAAGGAAAACAGAACAGAACAGGTTTATTGACTCATTAGGGATAGAATCGAGAAAAGCAGGCCGAAATTTTATATATCAGCTGGATTCTGTGAGAAATGAGTAAAGAGTGTATTTACCTTTCCTTCGGTTTGAAGAATATGCCAGAAATATCCGCGGCTTGGCTGAGGGCTTTCCTCCATTTTTCCATGTCTTCCGGGGAGACTCTCCCTTTGCTTTGGTGATGATCAAAGGCATTTTTATAACATCCGCTCTCCGTGTAACGAAGGTCTGCAGGATTCACGTTACAGAACACCGGAATAACCTTCTTGTTGCACTTATGATGTGATCTTAAAATCCAATATAGTTCCTCCAAGCACCACCTTGATTCAGCATAGCCTTTAGAGAAAATGGTAATATAAACAGAGGCACTCTGTATGGCGGCGAGGATTGCATCCGAGATAGTATCTCCCGTGCGAATCTCATTTTTATCGAGGAAGACACGCAGCCCGTGACAATTTGTGAGACGATGATAGATTAGGCTGGCAAGGCTTTTCTTCACGTCCGGTCCCCTGTGACTAATGAAAACGTGGTAAGCAGCTGGCGTTCGCCATTGCGGCTCTGGGTGTTGCGCCATATTTTAAGTATCACGTCCTGCAGATAGAGATATGGTGTCCCCGATCCAAGGCGGGGAAGGCTTTGCCTGAAACAAGTTGATGACAAAAATGAGCATTGAGATTGATAAATAGAAGAGTGCACTTCTACCATAAGAGAGCATGTACCACAATTAATCGCAAAAGAGGGGCATCCGGGAATTGGCAATGGAGATAAGCTCAGAAACAAAAGAGAGCATTAACAATAATATGTTAGCAGTATTTTAGGTATTAGTGTGATTTGTGATTTACTATTATTTATAGATCTATTTTATACACTGATTTTAAATGAGTAGATAAAAACTTAATTTTTATGTAATTTTTTTAAATGAGTTTATATTATTTAAATATTTTGTATAGTTATTTAAATTTTTTTATTTTGATTTACATTAACAAAATTTCAACTTTGATAACAAACAGACAAAACTATACATCTTACCAAACTGTAAAATAAATAATTTTTTAAATTTAACATCATTATTCACTATCTCACCAGAAATAAAATTAGGAAACATAATTTTGAATGATTCCATAGTTTTTCATTAAGAAACTGCAAATGTTTTTTTTTTAAATCTAGGATCTAGTGAGCGTTATCATGAAGACCCAGGATCAAATCTAACTGGCTGCCACTATAAACCTAGGCTACGTGCAACTCCCTGCAAGCCGCACAATAGCAGGTAACTTATGCCTCAACAAGAAGCGAGACGTCCACTATGGGGTAGCCTACTCTTCTAGCCAAGACACAACAGATCACAAATATGGGGTAGCCTACTCTTCTAGCCAAGACACAACAGATCACAAATATACTGAATGAGATTTGAACCCTCATCTCGTATGTGCTTATGCCTCAACAAGAGGCGAGAGGTCCACTATAGGGTAGCCTACTCTTCTAGCCAAGATACAACAGATCACAAATATACTGAATGAGATTTGAACCCTCATCTCGTATGTTATGCACGGGGAATTTTTTTTTTTCAAAGATGCATGTTAGACTAAGCAGATGCAGTGGCGAGACTTGTAAATTTGAAAATTTCCAAACTAAACATTTAGCATGCAATTTACTTTTTCAACCCTCGAACCCACACATGATAGACTGAGCCCTCGAACGCACACATGATAGACTGAGCCGGTGGAGTGGGCAGACAAACATACTTGAAAATTTCCAAACTAAATATTTACCCATTTTGAAACTTAATATTTATCGAACAAATACCAACACACTGCCACACTAGGTTTACAGATAAATCCTAAATCATAAGAGTCGGTAATCTTTTACAATTTTGAAGGAATTAGAGATCAACGGATTGCAACCATCAGAATGAGATGTTGATGCAATGCAACCATCATTGTATCAAGAAGTAACAAAGTCGTTTATAGTTTATTCAAACAAAAATAGGAATAAAATTCTATTATGTTCTTTTTTTTTTTTC